>WOVY01009678.1:425000-722500 GCA_013436015.1 Rhipicephalus annulatus
ATACAACGACGTACATCTTCAAAGACCGAGTGTGACAGCGTCTCACGTCGGAGTGTCATCGCACTGCATCTGTGTTCTTCATCATCGTCGGCAGCACGGTCCATCAGTCCCAAGGATATTTGAAGACACCTTCGTCAAGACGTCCGCCACAGAAACAGGACGCCGTTGAAGGTTGTTAATCAAGGACCTTATCAAAGTATTGTATCATCAAAGTATTGCGTGGTTTCGAACACGATAGCTTCTGGTCGCCAAGACGACCATATACGTGCGCATGCCTTCGTTTCACAACCATGGCAGAGCGTGAGCCCCGAGAAGGATTTGTTGTGCACATAACGAAAGAAATGTTCCACCAAGAACTGCCACATGATGGGGACTGAGGTTGAATGGCAGCGAGCGCCGAGGACTATGCGAAACTCAATATCGCCTTGTCCACAAAACTGTGATGCACCACCTAGGTACTAGGAAGACCTGTACACCATGCATGTTCAAGAAACAATGGTCCATGGAAGTGCTTCTTGGCAATATCAGACACTATGCGTTGAAGGACCTGCAGCGAACTTGTGCTAATTGTCCCTGTTTCACCTGAATGAAAATTTCAGCTTTCTTGTGCAGCAGCGTATACGTAAGCTGTGCGACAATGCCTGGTTCCTATAGCCATATAGGTGGTTTGTGCGACTTGAACAGGAGTTTCAGCTTCGTTCGGCTGGAATGCACAGGCATGAATCGAGATCAAGCCGGACCCAGCACGACGAGCTCGAGGATTTCATGCCGTTTCGCGAGTCATAACACCAAACCCCGTCATGAGAACGTCGTTTCTCGGATCGTGCCGTTGGACAATTGAATGGGCAATCTTCGATGACGTTATACGTGCAGATCGCGGACAAATGTTTGGAAGCCATGACTGTTGAAAGAAAGAACAGTTTATACCATACTGGAGCTATAAAAATAACCTGGAGAAGAGTGCATGTATACGCGCGTGCTATCCGACGAATGAAGTGATTGTCCTAATTCCAAGTCTAAAAACCGGTGTCTCATTAGCCTCTTTATCACTGTGAATGACTGCAGTTCAGTCAACGATCTTCATAAAAACAGGAGCCGTTGAGACGTACCATGCACTTTGCAAGAAATGTACGATTGTGCGAAATTATTAAACGATAAATAACTTGTAAAAAAGATGGGTACGAGAGATACAGAAGCAGTCAACCAGATCTGCTAATTGAAATCTCGTGCACTACTTTCTGCACAATTAGTACGCAACTACACGTAATATTGTAGTTTCAATGTGAACGCGCAAAGTGCGTAGGTGCTATCATTTCGGATCACGCATTGCAGACATCATTTCCTGCGTCTTTTATGGGCTTCATTGATTTTCGCACGAAGCCAGTTGCTTAATTGTGCAGCGCTAAGGACAATGAAACAGATATAATCACACCTGTACATTTTAAAACATCATATCTTTCATCATACGAGGCAGACGTCAAGCAGGCCAAAATAAGATTACTTGTTTGCACAGCCATGCAGCTATAGCAGTGTGCCTATAACTAAAGAAATTTTTCTGCTATGAAACATTTTTGTTGTTTTTGTGAGAGTGTAACATCTACTGCGGCTCCGCCGGATTTCGGTGATTCCGATTTGGAGCACCTCACCTGATTACCACGGAAAGGTTTAATTTGCACCCTACGGGTCAATTTTTAACAAAACCTTGACTGAAAGGCAACTGCGACGTCAATACTTCAAAACGACCTAGTTTAGAATAATTTCTAGAAAACTGAAGCTGCGAATTAGCGAAAAGAATAACTAATTGTCATGTTATCATCACAATAGTGTGAACACCAACATGCCAGAAGGTGCCTACAGCTTACATAAATGACATGCTAGATTGGTGTGTGGGCACCCATACTGCACCCAGCTATGTTGAAAATAAACAAGTCTCACAAAATTAGGTTACGTGAAACAATCTATCTTTCAAGTTACAAATAAATGGCGAATAGGTAAAAACCATACATTAATTTTTCTATTGTTTACGGAAGTAGTCACTAATGCCTTTGCTGAGGAATTATTAACTTGTTTCTTCGAACAGCGTGCTAATAGTTTGATCATTTATTTCTTCGTAAATACTTTGCATGTTGGGCTAATAATTGGTAACGCTGACAAATCAAGCCATTTGAAAATATAATAATCGAAAAGTCACGTGAAACTGCGTTTCTAGTTACCTATACAGTTTGATTTAGGTTCAATTTCTCTCTTCCTGCGGTTCACACCATAGCGGCTATTCTATTTCTACACTTCATATTGATTTCATTAGAGCTAGAAAGTGTGTGTGTATTATATTAACTGCGTGAGGCCTCACAGCATGATTCTACACCTCACAACTGTCTACATAATGGACAGCAAACTCTTTCAAGAAAAATCAAAGTGAATTACTGTCAATTGGCATATAAAGTGGCAAGAAAGGACCAGACCTTGTGCATAGTGGTATGTGCACGTCACGAACCCATCAGTTATCGTGACACCAAAGTGATCAGCACAACACACAGAGCAGCTTGTGCATAGACGAAAATTTAAGAAGGCTGTTTTGTGCACTGGGACGACCGGACATAAAACAACGTATTTCCACGAAACAAAACGAAGCGTTGGTAATCTTCACTGCATAATTTGCAACCACAGGCAAGTTTCAAAATGTACACACCCCTAATCAATCCGTATATATGCGTACAGCCAGGAAACTTGAAGAAAGAACTCTAGTTTCCTGGCTATGTCTGTAGTGCTTCCCGTAGAGTATGATTAGGAGTGGTACAATACGACACATTCACGATTGGTGTCAGCCAAACATCAACTAATAAAAGTTTATTTCTTCAGCAAAAAAAAAAAAGCCGACGTTTTGCATGTCGTTATCTTTTGCTTGTTTTTTTCCTGTTAGTTCTATCACTTTTATTTGGCAAATGCTGCTGCCAAACACGTTTTTAAGGTGTTCTTTATAACCACCGCAACTGCGAGATAATACAACCAAATATCTTAGTACCCGTTTATCTATAGTTAGCAACGTATATGAGCTCTGAAAAACCATGGCGCGAGAAGAACTACAGCTTGAATGCAGTGTTCAGAGCTATGACACTGCAGATTTGGCGATGGTTTTAATTTAGCGTGCAACGTGTAGCATGATAACATTGCTGTCCATTGTACAGAAAGCTACACCGCACAACCGCCGATCTTACCGACACAGATAAGGTTATTAACTGAAAAAACCATAAACGTGTAGCAATCGCTATTGTTTAATTTTGATAAAACCGAGATTATGATCAGCTTGGTTTTGTAACTTGTTACTAGAACTTGAGAGATTTTCTTTGTTCTTTAAAGAACATATCTGCCACAAACTGAGTAATATACTAAAAAATAATTGACTGAATGCATTTCACTAGTCTTTCTTCGGTAAAAAGAATACATTCCTCAATAGACAGCCATGATCCCAATATGTACAACGTTGTCCTTTTTAAATCCAACTAGCACTCACGGGATACTTCACAAATTTTCCTGTGCGTCTTTGTTATGTTTCAGTTCATAGTTTTTCGTTCTGTCGCAAGCAGGGACACCATGCGACAATGGGTTTATGTGCAGCTCTTTATAGTTCCTAATAATATAACAATATAGCTTCGCCAATTGGACCTATTCGCCCATCGTAACATACACTGTTAACAACATTACTATCGTATAGCTCTATACGCTGATATATATACATACACAGCCTTTTCTTCCAATTTTCTTGTTTACCGAGCAGTGTCCATGCTCTTAGATATACAGAAACCATTTAGGAATATCCATGTTTACAAATATTCCCCAATCTACCCGAAAATCAAATAGACAAGGACATTTCTTCAGTATTTAAATAAAGGTTTTCTAAATTTGCAATAATCAATTATCACGCGACAGAGCGAGGTAGCTTACTTAGGATCTTGCCTTGTTGAAGTCATTCTCGAAAGAAACTCATTAGATGAGAGAGGAAGAAATGTACCTTTCAGTACTGGCTTCACGGGTACGAAAGGAGCTATTATGACTAAAGCTTTAGATTCCTCATCAAACGAGAATAGTGAGTATACCGGCGTCAACACGAATGACGCCTCAAATCGTTATCGTGGGAGGGCGTCAGCCTACGGCGTCGCAAATCGCCAAAATGTAAGACGTCATAACGGCGTTACACGCGTCATGATGACGTTGTCGCATCCCGTCGTATCTCGGTTACAGGTGCGTCGATCTTGGGGGCATTGCAAAATTACGTAAGGTGAAGAAAGCTCTCATCTCCGGCAATCTCGGAGTTAGTGGGAAGCCACACTGAGTGCAGAAAGCTTTCGCGCCAAGGGAGAGGGGTATCAGTACAATCTATTGCAAAGTAAAGGGCGATTAATTTATACTTCCAGTTGTCTTAGACAAATACATTCGAAACAGTGCAATCTTTTTCTTTTCATGCATCCCGTCAAGAGGAACGGCCCAACGATCTTTTGGGAAGGTGGAATGAAAGAATGACCCCTTTCTCGAGTTGATTTCTCGCATTATAAACCAATTCGCAGCTTTAGGGCGTTTTGAAGTCATCATAACAACCTTTTGCCCCCCAAAAAAAAACAACCGCAAAATGTGGCGGTGCAAGCTTCATTTGTTTTGAGGCCTTATACATTTGTAGGAATTAGGTTTCATTGCCGATTTGCAGTTATTTACAGTATAGAGTGACCAAAAACGAGTTGCCGCTCATCGTGTTTATTAATATACAAAGTGTGATCAATGTTGACACCCAAACACCCATTTCTGAAAATACTCGAACGAAAAGGGGACGAGACGGGGGCGGAATCTTCGTGAAAGGGGGATCTATTATGGAAACATTAGGGCATAAACAGCCACTCCCCACCGCCAGGTTTCCCTCGTTCTATCACCTTACAGAAGGGGGGAAGACAGAAGATGTAATCGCGCGACAAAAAGGAAAAAGCGTCGTCAAACGCTATATACAGCAAGGGGGAGGATTGGAACATATGGGTTGCGGGAAAAGGCTGGCGACGAAAAGAAATCCCCAAAGGGGGGAAGAGAAAGGAAGGAAGGACAGAGTGCGACAGAGAGCAGCCATCTTAAGTGTAAAGGGCCGAGTGTAACTAAGGCGTAGAAGAAAGCACGCCTATATACGGGACGAGACACTCGGGAGGCACGGGCACGCGGAAACAGAAAAAACACAACACACAGAAAAAGAACAAGAACGAGATTGAGACAAGCGCGCTCTTCTCGCCTCGTCCTCCCCGCTGTCCTCTTCTCGAGAGCAGCGGGGACGCGAGAAGAGCCCGGGGCCAGAGACGCGCGAGAAGCCAAGCCGAAGCCGGCGGGGACAAATGGCTCTCGATTAACGACGCACTCTCCCCCCTACTCTTCACTGTCGTATAGCACGCACACCGTCTTGCTTTCCGCGCTGACGCCGTTTCCCGAGGTATACACGGTGGCTATAGAATTCGCGTGGCTGCTCTCAACCCCGGGTCTGCTTTTGCGGCCGGAAAGAAGAACGTAGGGGGGGGGGGGGGACCCTTTCCTGAAGCCCCCATCCCCCTTCTTTCAGCATCGGTCGTTGTCTACGTGTCTTTCACTAGGGATATGTATGTATATAGAGAGAAAAGAGCAAACGCGCACGCGCTTGTACACGGATGTATATGAGATCGAAGCTGTCCGTTCTGGCTGTGTTTGCCGTGAGAAAACGATCGAAACCGAGGAAAAAACGGTATGGGAAGAAACGACAGCATTTACTTTGCTTTATTTCTTTCTTTTTTTTTCTTCCTAATCCGCGGAAGTTGGGGGGTTGGAGCACATTGCGGTGTCGTTGTCGCTGTGGCGATATTTGACGACAACAGTCGGTGTTAAGTATAACGTTTGCTGTCAAGATTAGACTGTGTACATGTCTCGGTTACCCAATTGTTACAGATCAGGGTCCTCTGCGTCCTGGATGTTATGTGTCTGGGGAAGAACTTGACCCGAGCGATTATATTATTTGAGAATGCACATTCAGACAGAATACAGGGGCGCACCATGTTCAGATTTGCAGCCGTATCATGGCACGTGATTCGACGACAATATATATCGGCCACGCGTCTTCGTGTAGCAAATGAATAAACGATCCTGTAAATATCGAGAATGCCGCAAAATCGAAGCTGGAAGGTTACTACTCCTCAGAAATCAAGGGCAGGGCATTAGTTTCTGCCTCTTTCCAGGAAGAAAAGAATTAAGTGTCCGTGAGGTGTATTCTAGTGCAGTTAAAATGGCAAATATTGCGTTACGCGCACCATGCTGAATTCACTTGTAGCGGGATGCTACACAAGCATCTAAATGAAGCATCCCTAGCGTTTACGCATCCTACACAATGCAGCGGCCGTCATATTAGCCTTATGCGAGTGCTAGGACTTAACGTTTATAGAACGTTTCGAGGCATATGGTGCACTTTACATGTGTTTAGAAAGATGCTGCGAGAGAGCAGGGAGCCATACCGGTGTGCTTAGAACAAATGTTCGTTGATTTAGGATACGATGTTACTCTAACTCGACTTAGTATACGATAGCAATACGATGTCCCAGTACCTACATACAAAGACGGGAAATACAAGTGAAGAACGAACGTTTAGAACAAATTGTGACGCTTTAGAACATTATGCGTACTCTACTATGGGAGAGCTGTATGCTGTCCCGGTTAGGCAAGCCGGTTACGGTAATACCTGTGTTTAAAAAAAAGTGGTTAACGATTTAGAATGCTTGGTATACTCTACTATGGGGAGCTTAAAACCATCCCGTGCGCCTCACACTATGCACGTGTGTTAGAAAAAGTCGGAAGTGATTTAGAGTATTAGGTACTCTACTATGGGAGAGCATAAAGCCGTCCCGTGCATGTCGGAGCCTTTAGACAGACTGCCTGACGTAAGATGACCTTTAGCTATGAAGCCTCGATGAATGACGCAATTTTCAAACGTAAGTGGTTGCATGTCAAGGCCGCATAAGCAAAAAGGCATACCGTAGACTGCTATCGTCCGTCTGTCCCAAGTTTCCTGCACATCACTAACCGCAGAAAATTAGCCTGTCAGTTACAAAGTGCACACTCGTGCACCTATACGGCTCCACTTCCTGTACGGGGCATTTATTATTTATCTGATTATTCCTTCAGCATATATAGATATTAGCACGCTCTGCTAATGCGTCGATACGGCACAGCCGGTTCCTGTCTACTTCGCGAACACGAACGACCAGAGACTGCTATACACAGCATGAAGACCACGTATTTACTTGTTCCTTTGTAATGTCTGATGACGTTACGGGTCTATAGCTCAAATCAGAGTCCGTTTTGTACGGAAGATCTGACCGAGAGAGGAAAAAAAACGTGTTAATTAAAGCTACTTGCATTCGCACTCGTCATAGTGGATCATGACCAAGATTGGGGCCATATGCACGCAGCGCCATCTATCGTCGGAGACACTGGTGGCCTGCCCTAACTGAACGAAAAAAAAAGTCAAAAAGTATCGTATACCTGACAAAAAAGCTCAATTAAGTTGCAACCTAAGAATAAATGCATGTTCCGCTCCCAGTACTGCAGCCTACCTGCTATTCATTTGTGCAACAAAGAAATGGTTGGTGATCTGTGATCTAACCATAAGCACATTTTCGCGGCTAATGCAAATACTGCGCATATTATAAATAAACGTTCGTCAATCCTTGTTATTATATTACGTTTCGCAGAGCAGTGAATTTTATTGTCATGAAATTTTCCAGGAAGTAAAATTTTTCGACCGAAAATTAGCAATATTACTGTGAGCCTGTGTGGTCAAGTGGTGCGCCTAAGATCCTTGAAATCTGCCGGACGTCACGTAAGTAAGCGACTGCTATTAAAGAAGACATTTCCGCAAATTCTGCCTGTGTAGGACGGTGATCACTGTGGGTAGAACTCTCCATTTATTTTTAGGCCTTAACCTGTTGTAGTTACCAAAATGACTGTCCCTTATATGCATGCAGATGGGACCAACCAGAAAATTATCATAAAAGTAACAGCGTCGCACTACAAGCCGCGTATTTCCCAGAGTCTTGCACATATTGCAATAGGGCCCCGTGTGTTTCTAATGAGCGCTGTTCAATAGTCCTGGGAAACCACACGCTTTGTAGTGGGATACAGAAATCTGACCTGACTCATTACAGTGGGTCCCTGCTGCATATAGCCGAGAGTCATTTTTGGTAACGAGCTTTTTTTTTTTCGTAAGATGCGATTCCTCTCCCCTACTTCGCCTGCAGTTATGGCTGGACGCTGTTGCTCGCACTGAGATATGACGCCATACGCTGATATCTCAGCTACAAACGATAATAATAATAACCATAATAACAATATTATTATAATATCTCACTAAAAATAATATAATAATGATAATAATAATAATTTAATAATAATAATAATAATAATAATAATAATAATAATAATAATAATAATAATAATAATAATAATAATAATAATAATAATAATAATAATAATAATAATAATAATAATAATAATATGCAGAGCTTCAAGTCCCATTACGGTACGCTCATCGGCGTCGCTGGGGGACACGGCCCGTCAGCTCGCACGAGTGAACAAGATATGGGTGAAGAGCCATGTTGCCAGACTGAATTTTTTAAATGGTCTATTGCGACGAACCACGGTGGTCTGGTGGAACGCTATTCGAGAGCTAACCCGAAGGTAGCCTGATCGAATGCCGGGCCACGGCGGTCGAATTTTTCGTTAAAAGGCGAGACAACTTAAGGTCCGTGTACTGCAAATATTTATGGGCACGTCAGGATGATGTCAGGTGGTCGAAGTTTCCGAAGGCGTCCACCATGGCGTCTTTTTATATCGTGGGCTTGGGACCTTAAAACTCCGGTAAATATTGTTATGCGTCTTTCTGTTGTATAACAAGGCAAAGACACACACACACGCTTTCTCTCACGCACTAAGCGTTGTTTTTCATTTCGTCCGTCGGCAACGCTTCATTCACCTTTATACATGGCAGGTTAAAGAAACAGTGACTTCGCACCTTTTCTCTCCTCTCTGTCCCTGTTTTTGGTCGATGTAATCGTTCCCGTAACCGAAGAGGAAAAGCAAGCCGAGGAGGGGTCGACTCGTGTTTACGCTGCAGCAGCGGCGGCGGCCGATTCGCGGGGTCTTCTCACCGAGCGAATGACTCGGGACGTGCGCCTTGTTCAACCCTTCACGAATGACGACACGAGGGTCCGCAGCTCGCAACACCCTGCTTGCGTAAAAAAGCGGGGCCGCTTAGACTCCACGCCACACCCAACCCTTAAAACGAGCCAGCCTGAAAACATTCTCATCGGTCTCGCTAGACGGCACACGTGCGTCGTAAATTTAACGGACACCCCTTATATAGGCGAACTGCGAGCACTCGGAGGGTGGTCTGTCTCTACACATGCACCGAATAAAGAGGCGGTGGGGAGGGAGTACTCCTCTGCGTGCTTCGTAGTTGTAACGCGGAGCGTTTTCCCGCCAGATGAGTCCGTTGCCGCCGAACGACCAGTGCGGCATTCGAGCGCTGTTTATTCCGCGCGAAAGAGAGACCCCCGCTGCAGTAGTAAATGCGTGAAACTACCACGTGACGCCTCGTTCGCTTGTGTACCCGAATTAAAGGAAAAGAAACGATCGTATTCTTGGAGAAACGTATGCCTGCAAACTTGTGCATGGGACTCAACTATAGACAATTTAGTTTTTGTAGCCTATAGCCGGTATGCACCGTAATGCATTTAAGTGAGCCTAAATACGATAGTGCGAACCTGCGAACGTGCTAAATGGGCCCCGATCGTCACAGCGAAGAACATTGCCACTTGGTGCACAAGCTAGACGTGCACCATTTCTCGTCCGTGTGTACTCTGAGCGAAAATTGATCTCGTGAATATAACCATGTCGTGCGCTCGTTTTCGTAACATCATAATTATTACATTTTTGCGGCACGGCGCTGATAACTTTGTTCTCAAGGTCATTACTCAGAATAGCACTGATGTATTTTGCAATCTTACTGCACGTACGCATTATGGGAACCGCGTAAGTTATCGTCTTTAAAAGGCATAGCATTAACTCTAATCTAATTACCTGCGTATTCAATAGTTATTCCGTAAAATAAACATAAAGGCGGCAACCCTGTACGCCGTGGTTGTGGACAAGCTTCTGCAGCGACGCCTCCGAATCGCGTATGCTCCATATTGAGCGAACATGCCATTGTCTCTTTGCGACATCAATGTGGCTCTTGCTCTAAAGGTACACCGAATAAAGTGCCATGCACCCTAATAGTAACAAATCCAAGCAAAGCATAGTTGTCTTGCAGTGGCCACAGTCCAGTCACTTGGCGCACCTGACACTTCATCTTCTTGGCCAGTCGAAGCTCGCCAACCAATTATGTTCACTTTTTATGTGATTCTTAAAGAGAAAAGAAGAAAAAAGTCAGCCCCGTAACTGTCTGCATCAAAGTGTGACACCTCAACAGTGGCTCACGAGGGATGGTGGTGAGGGGAGATTAAAAGGATAGGAGTAAAGGTAGAGAGAGAGAGAGAAAGAGAGATGCGAAAGGACAGTAAGCGACGACATAAGAGAGATAGGAAAGGTGGAAACACAGCCACAGGAGTCCGAGGACGGGGCACAACTTGCGAGAGCTCTTGTCGGCGACAGAAAATGGCGTATAGGGCTAATCCAGTCGGCCAGAGCTGCGCTGACGTCGTCGTAGGGAACCGGCGACAGGAGGTGGTGTAGGACCAACCCAGTCGGCCATAGCTGCGCTGGCGTCGGAAAACGCGAGGCTACAACCGGTCGGCACGGAATCTAGCGAGCCAAACGCGTCTCTATCGAAGCGTAGCTCGTATCAGTCATATTCGTTACGTACGTGCTTCTGCGACTTGGAGATATATAGTCCAACGTTTCCGTAAACAGTCATTTTTGATTCGCTGGCTTGGAATGTATAGAAAACATCTTACGGGTGGTTTTATCTTCCAAATGGTTTTAGCTAGAAAAACTTATAGTCCCGTCGAATTTTGTCCGTGAGTCTGACATCACGACTGAGCGAAAAAATGGCATCTTGTTGCATCTTTCTTGCCCACAATATGCCTGAATTTAGGAATCGGTGGCTTCAGGTGACGGCTCGGAGTTCCTGGACTAGGGTGGCATCCTCGGCTTGCCGCGGACGGCCCTGAGTTGGTCGTTCGATGCCGAGCTTTCGAGGGCCACCTCCCAGCGGTGGCGTACGACAATTTTTTATTCCCTATTTTGCCTAATTTGGATTCAGCGGGGAGAAAGTATATGGTTTAGGCTTTACACAAGGACCACGTGATACTGGCCTTCATACTGAGGTGACAGACGAGAAACGGGGTTTTACGAACGTGGCTTACACTTGTTGTAACCCACAAACAGTTCATACCACGTGAAAACGTGCTACGTACTACGCTAAAGAGCACGCGCGTCGAAGGAAATGTTTTTGAAATGCAGAGTCGAATAGGACAGTATACTGAAACGACGTTTTTACGAAGTTGGCATGAAAAATCCGAGTGCCTGTGCGAAATCTGTGGCTTGATAAACCCAGTAGCGCCAATATATCATTCACTTTCTGCGACACTCACTAACAACTTTTTAGTGGCTTTTTGAGTGAATTTGTAGTCTAGCCACGGGACGGCTTTAAGCTTTCCCGTAGTAGAGCGAGTAGTACTCTAAACCGTTACAAACTCTCTAAACCCACAGCTTGGTCAGGACTTTTCAATGTATGCTATGCTGAAACGGCTTTCAACTCTCCCACATTAGAGTGCCTGGTAGTCCAAATCGGTACCCACAATTTTCAACACCGTCGGGATGGCTTACTGCTCCCCCACAGTTGAATTTTCTAAGAAGAAGCAAGAAGGAGTATCCAGGTTGCTCCTCTATATAGGTTAATGATGGTCAATCCAAATGCAATTACTACGCATATTTGAGGCGCTACATCAATACGCAATTGTTACGTTATTTTTATTTAAAAAATGCATGGATACGCAATTCTAAAGACCAAAGTGTTTCCTATACTCAGCGCTGACAATGCGGCGCTACGATCAAAAAAGCAGGTGTTTCGATCCTACGCTCCGATAAAAAAAAATTGAAGGACTTTTAATTAAAACGACCTCGTGCCATACCACCTACGAGTGGTTCTGCATTCTAAAAAAATCGTTTCTTCACTGTACTGCCAGATGGCGCTATATATAACGCTGACCCTTCAGGCGAAAGAATTCCGACGTCCTTTGCAGCGAAGCAAGGAGATACGCGGATGATTTTTTTTTTCTAAGGAGTTCTTCAAAGAAGAGCATATTGAGAGAACATGGTACAGAGAAATCAACTGTGTTTCCATATTTCCATTAGATATGTTTCGAGAACCATATATAACGGTGTCATTAATTGGCAGCTTTGGAGTGGCCCACCAATTCTGCGCCGGGAGCACTCCACTCTGGTGGAGGGCAACAGAAGGAAATCTACTAATGGAACACACGCACCCTCTCTGGAGCAAATGGCAGGGTCAGAAAGGAATGCGTGTGACTGCATGAGTGGGCACGTACGCTACGGACAGTGGCGCTACGCTAGCAAAACATGAGCGCCGACGCAAGGCGCAACCGACGCGACCAGCATCGGTTGGTGCGCCCCCTATTGTTGGCACCGTTTCAAGGCACGGAGCACTTGCGACTTCCGGTCGAATCCGCCGATTTTCGCTGAGTATAAAAAATTGCTCCGTTGAGTGGGTCTCGCGACGGAGCTGCCCCAGATCTGGCATATTCGCAACTTTCACAGATGGTGGCGACGCCATGCGGCATCCGTCGTAACAGTCGATTGGGGGATGCCCACGCAGCCAACCCATGCCATCGTTCAGTCGGCCTCGCTTCGGCGACTTGATGGTGCTTTATATTTTGTCGCTGGCAATCTATACTACGGTAATTGTGAAGTCAGACAGGTACTGCGAGTCCTAGTAGCAATGTTTAATCTTTATTGTTTGCTTGCTGAGCTAGAAGAATCGCGAAATATGTTGGATGCCGCTGTGCAGACGCCATGCAGTTAAAGGCGAGGTTTCCTGCTTTATTATTTATCATGTGGACTTTGCTGCTTAGCCATCTTTCTGTTTTGTTCTTTTTGTATTTCTTTAACTAGTTTCAGGTATTGTTACAGACCCCTCCCCCCTTTTTTTTTCTTCCCGGCTCAGTTTTCCTAGTCCTTCGATCAGAGCAACTTGTAAATGAGCAACTAAATAATCTGTACTAAAATGTGAATAAGAACGAAGCAATATTTTTCGAGCTTCCATATTTACAGCGTGAGGCGACGCCACGTGTATAGAGAAGTCACGCAAGATACGAAAAGTGCCGTATTTCCTATATATGCGCCTTTATTTTGTGGTGTCGTCTTGTGTTGTAAATGTCGAAGCTATATAGAAGCCCACCCGTCCAACGTGTTGTTTTGTGGAACATTTTCGGAGAACATTTCGAGGGATACTGCACCGTCCTCGCCCCCCCTCCACTATCTTGTGCAGAAGAAAAGACAATTGTACGAATCCATGATAGTGTATTGAAGTACCGAATGCTGCGAGCAACGAGGAAAATAAGAAAAGAGAAAAGGAGGGACAGGGAAGTTAGCCAGTTCTAGGAGCGGCTGGCTACCCTGTGATGAGGAAAGGGGGATGGGAGTAAGAGATGACGGGAAGATGTTACAAAAAGGAGAAAAAAAACTAAAAAAAGAACAAAGAAAAGAACACTAATACTGTTGACGACATTGCTTACAGTCTGTCTCTGAGACCAGTTTCCCGCATGAAGCACAACTATAGGGTTGCCATAAGTGGCCACTTTTCGCGAAATTGACTACATTTAGACCCGTTTGCTGACCGAAATTCCCAGTTGGCACAATGGTTATTCACTGGCTACATTTAAAGTTCCGCTTTCACTAATTCAAAATGGTTTTACCTATTCATCAAGAGCAAATTTTCTAGATTCTGTCAATAATACCTATGTTGCTCTATTTGGCTACCACTTTGGCGACAGTATTAAAAGACATGGTTACTTTGACGTGTGGCTTGAGTTCTGGCACCTTTTCCAATCAACTCGGACAACAACGCTCTCAATGTCTTGCGTGCCGAGGATGACAATCTCGGCCAGAGTGCTAAAAGATCTTTTCCTCCGTCAATCGGCGATTGTTAAGTCTGTCCATCACTTTCGAAAGTTCTTTTCTCGGCGCATTCAATCGAGGACACTCAAGGCACGTGTGGCCCGGAGTGATCTTTGCGAATGCTTAATCTTTTAGAATCGGAATGGCCAGCAGCCCGACATGCCACCACTGTAACTGCAAGCAGACAACTACTGCGAGAAAAAAACAAACGCGTATTGCAAATGCGTACTCGTAAAGCTACGTTATGCAAGCCAGTTCTACCGCTCCGTTGCGCAGGCACGACCGACGTTTACATACGGCTGTTTTATATGTTTCGTAACTGAAGTAGACGGGCGGAACACGTTGGTCTCGCGTTACAGGACGCGATCAACCAAAAGGGTAGCCGAAATACACGTGATATGAGTGACATGGCATGTTTACGCAAATATGCATTAACGGGACCGGAAACTGATTTTTTTTTTCGACCAAGTTTTTTTGTGCCGCGACAAAAACTTACCGTTCTTAGTGTTCATACCTGCCGTAATTAATCCCAAAAGCACGTAGTCATTGTATAAGGAGTATTTTTCCATCTAAAAGGCTTTAAACAGGGATGAGCCCCTTCATCCAGCAGTGCTGAGAATCGATAGTAATGCCGGTATAGCCTGTCTGGCGTCTTGTGCATGCTGCCGTTGTTCTGCTTTCGCAGGGGTTCTTTTAACTATGCTTGAACACGTTTATTCTGAGCCTTACAACTATTTTTGAAAATAACAAGCTGTTACGGCTGGATAATGTGGTTTTATACACCTTCTTTCTATTTGTACCACGTTGTGTGCGTCTACGCCCAAGGTTGTTGCGCCTGTGTCGTTAATGGCTTGTCCCGTCGTCGTTACTGTATCGACAGCCGAGCCAAGCCAAGTCACCGAAAAAGTCACTGCGCATTCGCGCGGGCTGGCCGACTAGCAGTACAAGTCATTTCCGAGGCAAATCGATAAAAAAACCACGTCGGTCCAAAATCTTTGCGGCTTGGAAACTGCGCGCACGGTTTCATGAGCATGCAGAAAAGTTGCTCAAGATGCACTGACAAGCATGGGATGATTACGTTATTCAAAGGCAGTGCCACTGCAATGCTTACTACTAACGCAAGCCCATATGTACATTTTTATGAGGTAATACCTTTTACTATAAAAAATCAAACAATATTTTACTACTACCACGAGAACTGCTGACCGCGTACACTCCATCATAGTCACATGACAGTGTACATCAAATAATTACCGTTTTTTTTTTCACCAGGTGGTGCCACAAGTTCTTTTTGCAATTATTAATGAAGACATAAAAGCACAGCTCTATTTTTCCCGGGAAAAACAGGGTAGGTTTGAGTCACTTTGCGGGACAATCTTTCCATCCATGCAGTCATCTCATTTCAAGCTCTGGGCAGTTGTCGGTTCTTTTAAGAACTGCCTGTTAATTGATATGTGGGGTTTAGCGTCCCTAAACCACCATAGGATTATGAGAGACGCGGCCTGTTGGGTATAAGTGAAGATGGCGATCAATTGAAGAAGCGTGTAAGAGGAGTTTTCAGTAACTCGATTCCAACGTTCCGGTGGGGAACCTCGCCGTTGAGGAACAAGGCGATCTTGTAACCTTTTTGTAAATGTATTTTTTCACGCGACAGAGGTGATACACGGACAGGGCAATACATGGACAGGTCTTCTTTTTTGACCCAACTCAGATCTGCCAATTATAGTTCACTAGTGTGATATTTTAGAGCGACACTGCGCCTTACGGCTATGACATCGGTATATCTCCGTCTCGGTGAACAGTAACCCACTCCACCCGAAACGAAAAAAGCGGCCGCCTCCTTTGGAATCGCACATCCAAGGCACGTGTAATATCAGTAGGCGTTTCAAAATGGAAAAGTGCGAAAACGAGTGCAATTACACCACATGATTGATGACAAGGCTCGTTCGAACAATGCATATGAAGCAGGAAGTGACTTCAGGACACTTTCGTTGATGAAAAACTTCCACTTGTCTGTCATCGGATGCAATAAGAAGTCTAGACTTAAGAAGCCCAGATAACATAAACGCGCTCGCCGATCACCCACAACTAACGAAATAGTCCCGCTCTTGAACACGCCAAGGTTCTTGAACATGGCAGGTGGGATCACCTGCCATGTTCACTGCGTCAGTCTGAAGATAGTCATAGCGCGAGAACAAAGCGACGCCTCAGAGGCAAGAAGGACACGAAGGACACGACCGCTATGTCCTTCGTGTACTTCTTGTCTCTGTGTCGCCGTTTTGTTCTCATAACTATCGTCATGCCATACCAACTAGCCCAAGCTGCCACATTTCTAAGTCAGTCTGAAATCGTGTTTATTGATGCACGTCTGCAGACCTCTATACGTCAGCCTTTGAGGAGGAACTGCCGCAGACTATATCAACGAATTTCTTTACCTGACTGAAGTAACTGGTCGTGAGAGATCCCAGTATTCCGTCTCTATCGAATAGGGTGGCAGCGCTGCTTCGTTGAAAACCACCCGCACAGCGTGGATTGGACCCCGATATTTTTGGAGGTATAAAGAGAGGCAGACTGCGCAAGAAGCCATCGTGTACGCCTGCATGCAACTCTAAAAGGCATAAAACATCAAATGCACTTTGTGATACACTTACTTTCTTTATTAGCACTCGTTCGAAGGGTGCTCCGAGTCACACGTGTGAAGCTCGTGGGTGGTCACATACGTGCACGACAGTGGCACTTCAAAACTCCGCCCGCCCGAACGGCCGCTGTTTGTCATTTTCGACCCCGGCCGCGCTGTATATCCTGCAGCTGGAACCGCGTTTATTTTCACGCCGACAGCCCATTTGCACGGACTTTCTTTTCACACGTGTAACAGTTCGAAGCACTAACGCGTACCAACCCGTACCATGCATGCGTCGGAACTTTTTAAAGTGAGGTTCGACTGTGACGGCCGACTCGGCAGGCACTGTCCCGAGTAGTCGATGGCTAATGTTCTTTCTTTTCATTCTTCACTGCTCGGTCATTAACGGCGACACGCACAGACTGCGCCTCCTAGCGGAGTAAGATCACCCAGTGACTTCTGGAACCACTTTGCCGCCTAGCCTGGGGCCTACAGCCACCGACTGGGGAGCTAAACAGACGCTGCGTCTGGGTAACAAATCCTTGAAGTGGTTCTTGAATAGAAAAACGACAAAAAGTGCTGGCCCTGAACTTGAAATGGTTCTTCTTCTTCTTGCTCTTCAAGCCACGTTGAACACCAACTATGACGCCTTCTTTCTCTTGGGAGACCCTTAGAAGAAGAATCACAAAGCCCATTACGAGCCCAGCAACGCATTCTTTTCACCCCAATGGCTGCCCCTCGGCATCTGCGGTCACCGCTGCCACCGCGAATACACAAACTGAACCAAGCACGCAGTTATAGATGCACGGCCTGAAAAGCCAACTCACTCCCCCATTCGGCGCCTTGGGTGCACCGACAAACGACACGGCTTCACGTGGCGCTACACTTGTGACACAAAAAAAGCTTCAAGGAACACGACCTTGTTTGGAAGACACGGTCAGCGCCTATCGCCCTAAGGCATCATCAGTAGGGTTTTCCTTCTGGTCTTGGGGAGTCGGCAAAGACGTTTTCTTTTTTCTTGTAAGCGGCGGCAACTCCTGTGTTGTGGTGATCTCAGAGAAGGCTTGAACTCCTTCCATTTTCCCCGCCCCCCTGACTTCCCTCCATTACTCAAAAGTCAAACCTCTGTATTACACCTTCAGCAGCTCGTCTGCGACGTCTTTCTCACTAATTGGACCCCGCGCGCATGCGCACAGCAATACCCGACCAGTTTGTGCACTACGCTATCTTGTTTCTCGTTGATTAGGCAAGTCGTTCGGTTGGGCGACCGCGCGCGCAGCATCGGGTGCTCCCCCTGAAGCACTCGTTTCCCGGATCAAAGCCAACAAAGAGACCAAGTGATTCGAGCGCGACGGGACGTCGCCCGAAGAAGACGTTAGTTGGCGCTGGCGGCACCGTGCGCGCCTTGTGGTGGTGGATGGGGGGTGATGATCGTGATAAGAAAGGAGCAAGCGGGAACGGGAGGGGGGAATGAATGACTACTATGACCATGCTGTACACAGCTTCTGCAGCTGGTACTAAACTGGCTTGACCTTCTCTCCATCTTTTCCGCGTATGTTTTCGGAAAGGAGGGGAAAAGATCGGTTGCGAGAAGAGCATCACGTGGTTTTGAGTGTCGTCGACAGCTTTTCGCGACCTACGAAAATTGGCGCGGATCTTTTGAAGAGTCGTTGGCGCCGATGAAGACTGATATGGATCGTCTTCAACTAAACATCTAGAAAAAAACTTCAGGGATGAGAGAATGAACGCCCTTGTAATACGTACGCGCGTGGTTCACGTCGAGAGCATCTCTGGTGGCTTTGTGAAGTTTCTCGAGGTGGCGTCGCTATGTGCAGAGGAGTTGACTTTGTAGGCGGCTGCGGCTGTTAGCTATTTGATGTGTTTCCAGTACTGCCGGGCACTTTGTTTTTGTTTCGTGCCTGCCGAAGGAAAGAAAGTTGCAAGTTAGGGCATTCGCATCACGAGTCGTTCAGCGTTTATTTAGGATGCCGTATGTGCCAGGGAACGCTCAAATAAACAAGCAAAATGATGCCGCATTTTCTCCGAGACACAGTCTCTAACTCGCGATAGTAATAACACGACAACAACGCCTAACTATTCGGGCAAAATGAAATTAGTGTGTGTAGTTAAGCCTTACGACAAAAGAGATGACGGGCAAACAACTTCATCGGGGTCCTGAAATGCTAGTCGAAAGGAAACAGGGCATGGGTGGGGGCTGGGCACCCGTGTCTAAATCGGGAAGACCTGCTTTGGTGCTCTTTCACGGGCCACCTGGACGGCCGTTCACTGGATCCAGCACTTGAGACACCCTCACTCTAGTGAAATGATTTTTGTGTGTGTGTGGCAGCGCTAGGTATACACTCTAATAGTTTTAGTTGTCAATTAAACCACACTCTCTTGTCATAGAACGTCTCCTCTGAGGGTTATATAATAAAAAAAGTGCCGTAGCATTATTCATATGCGTTATTTACGATAGTGCTCCTAATCTTGCATCGCATGTTATTTTTTTCTCTGTGAACTCTGAACGAACAAACGTAACAAAGGCCATAATCACACAAGACAAAATGACACACGTCCTCTGTATTTCAACTATGTCGTTTCTTCACATGCCGCTGTATACCGGTCAACGACAGTTTATATTCTCATACTCTGATATACTGCATGTCTCCTAAAGTAGCAAACAAAAAAAGAATGATAGCAGGTTACTTGATAATTTGCGCAGAAATCTGTGAATGAGGTCGTTCCTTCTGAGGCGAAACTCGCAAAAGATCGTCGTTGATAAGTGCTTGAACTCGTCGGCTTACCGGGATCGCTAGTGATTAGACTGGCGCGAAGAATGGCTGCAAGTTTCTCTTAGGTGCAACTGTATAGCTTTTTTAGCCTTTCCCGCCTTTGAACGCTTACTTTTACTCAGTTTGAGCTGCGTCGAACAGTCAAGACGCGATGATATACCAGCTTGCCCAAAGTACTACACTTGTGAGTACTCGAACGTAAATACAGATACTCAGCCAAGCCACACACACACGCACATTCACACACGTGTAAGTTTACGTCCATTGTATCCGGTGAGTGGTAAAATAGTGATGTGAAGCTCGTGCGCGGGTGGACATTGTACACACACACACACACACACACACACGCACACACACACACACACACACACGTCAGCATCAAGACTGATAATTGGAAATACGAATGAAGCTTTTCTTCCAGTCAATGATGCGTTCAAGTCAGATTTAATCCCTCAATAGGTTGTGTCTCACAAAGAAAACCGGCCCTTGAATCATACCCATTGTTTCGTCCATGCCTACAGCATGCTACCTACGAATTCGTGTAACATTTCCACTACTAACGCCAATTACAACATTCTGCTTGGCAATCCCGGCGTTTCCCGTCTCCTTGTGCTGCGAACGGGTAATCCTGCGCATATCGCTTGCACATGACGTCGAAGACGCATTTTCTCACCATGCAATCCAAACACAATAGTGATAGCAAGACTTTAGACCAAGCCTTCCATTTGGAGGCCCCTTGATCCATACTCAGCTCGCACAAATGAAAATTAGTTTTGCATTGATTTTGACTGCACACAAAGAACGGTTTCGTGAATTTTCGATGTATACTGGACACAATTTGTTAAGGCGAAAGCCTTGGATGTTTCGTGAGGAAATTTTCGAAATATGGAGGTATATACAAATAAATCGCAAGACCTCGGTGTCAACATGAACCATGAAAAAAAATAAAAGTAATTCAAAAGTCGTGGTAGAGCATATAAATATTTTATGGGGTGTAGTGTGCCATAAATAACCACGACATTAACATGAGGCACGTCGTAGGGCAGGACTTCGCACATTTTGACCATCTGGTGATTTTTACCGAGCGCTGACATCTCAGAGTAAATTAGCCTCTAGCGTTTCACCACTATCGAATTGGAATTGCCACGGCAAGAATAGAACACACGACCTTCAGTTCAGCAGTGGAGCACCATAACCAATGTACCATCCACGAGGACAAAAGTCACGTCATACTCAAGAGAATGTGTGCGCGTACCGTCGGCGTACAAACAGTCACATGACCAGAGTGTCATAGGTGTCCTCCTGTGGCGTACTCATTGTGTCATATTACACTGCGGGCTGAAGGATCAAAAATACAACCGACCGAGAAGGAGAGATAACGAGAAAGAAAAGAAAGGTGTCCTTCGGCAAGGAGATGGTTCAGGGGGATACATAATCAGCGGTGTGTCTTTTGTATAGACGTCAGAAACCTCAAGTACCCTCTTCGAAGTACGGCTGCAGAAGCGAACACTTCCCTGAATACTACCCCATCCAACTTTTTTCTTTTCGGGGTCTTCATTCATTCATTCTTTGTGACGATCCTGCCGCCACTCGGCTTCACAGGGACCTCACAGAAAGAGGCCGCCGTTTTCGCAAACACAACGAGCGGAACTTCGCAAAACAGGTCGTAGGACAATGCTGCGGTGTAGTTAGGCCGCGCCGTCTCGGCAGTGAAGAAGGAAAAATAGAAGGAGGGGAGAAAACAAGAACAGTAATAAAGCGTATAGTACTGAGTCGTCTGCGTGTAGTCTGCTTCCAACGAGCAGACGAAGAAAGCTAACCCACAAAAGAAATTGGCGGGAACCACTCAAGTTTTACGGGAGCCTTATACTCGCTATGGATCTGTGTATACGTGTACTCCCAGCGGTGGCGGTACTCTTTCGCGTCTTTTCTTCAATGGTCGCGACAACGGGCACTTCCCGGATAACTGCGTTTCGGAAGTTGTTTGCGACGTGCGTCCCTGATCAATCAAAAATAAAAGTGACCGCCCCCCACTTCTCCATGAGAAGGTCCGACTCTGAGCACGGAGCAACCAACATACCCTTGCTCCGTGCTCCTGTGCCACGGTGTTGACGAAGTTGCTGCCCATAAAGTTTGCGTACGAGTGCGTGCGTCTGCTTGTTGTGGTGTTCTGCACAAAGGCACACACACACACACACACACACACACACACACACACACACACACACACACCACTCACTAGGCTCTTCCTTTTTTATTAATTAGTAAACAAGTAGGCTTTTTGTTTTACATTGCATTGGGATATTTTCTTTATTCATTTGTGTTAGATTGGCTTGAGCCCGTTCCACATTTAGGCTGCGCGGGCCACCCGCATGTTTTTTTATGTTTTATATATAGAGAATTAAAGAGTACACACACACGCACACACACACCCGTCGCAAGAGTCTGGGGGGTCACGGTGCATGACTTCTGACCCGAAGGTCACAAGTGGAAATCGCGGCAGCGTCGGCCGTATTTAGATGGTAGCAGTATGACAGAAGCCAGCGTGCTTAGATTAGGTGTCCTGCCCTCATATATAGGTGGTCTCTTCACTAAGGCGTCTCTCATAATCATATCGAGGTTTTCGGCATGGTAAAAGCCGCTGGTCAATAATAACACACACACAACATACGTACACACACACACGTAATACCTGATATTTTCATGCCTCACCGTGCCGCGGAATGAGTCTCACCGGCATTCCTTGATTCGGAGTTAACTGCACGCACGCATTTCACTACACTCAGCGTCCACTGAGTATACGATCTGTTCCCGTCGTTTTAAATGAGATTGCCTATCGCTATCCACATTCATTTTGTGACCCCTCGCGCTCTCGATTATCTTCGTGCTTGGTTTTCCGGGCCAAACGTGGAATCACTGTGTGCTTCGTGGAATCACTGCGTGGAATCACTGCGTGGAATCACTGTGTGCACTGTGTGCCTTGCTTCGCTTTTGCGCTGCGAGAAATCGCCAGGGTTGTTAGGCTGACTTATTTCGTTAACGAAATGAATACAACACGAACCAAAGTGAAAATATATTCAAAATATTCAAAAAGAACTTTTCACCTCCCGTAGGGAAGCGTTGTTCACAATGAAACACGAGCAGCAAGTTCGCTTATTTATTCCCCGCTCATGCTTCATTGTGAACAAGGCTCCTGCATGGGAGCTGAAGCGTCTTTTTTTTTTTAATTTCTGAATATATGTTTACCTTGGTCGGCGCTGTGTTAATTTCGTTAATGCCTCGCTCACCTGCAAGAAATTGGCAAACGGCGAAAGTAACGGATGACAATCTTCCACAGAGTGAACGCTGGCTTGATCGTCTGTCTTCGTCTGTCATGTATTGTTTGTCGGTTCCTACTTTTGTTCGCTTTCCGATTTTTCTAGTCAAACTTGCGCACGACTTGTTTCGTTATTATGCTAAGAAACGATAGCTACTGAACATTTTTGCAAACTGATGTAACTGCCTAGCAAGTCCCAGCCAAAACACCCGACTGAAGCTGTGCAGGGATTTTCCATTGTCTGTAACTGCCATGCATTTCAGTGGCTGTCGTAACAGACATAGGCATCACGAAGCGTTTTCTGACTGTTTGAAGTCAGTCATTATAGCTTTGTGATTTCTTGTACTAATGTCGTCTCATCATGCTTAGAAGCTCGAGACATAGATTACGCATTTTGATGAGTTACCAGTGTTCCGTTACCATCGATCTAGTGTAGTCAACAGTGTTCTACATCATTTGTTACTGAAAACGCGTAGTCGGTACGAGTAAATTTTTTTGCGTCAGACATATTTCGCGATTACCGCACCTCCTGTGCTCACACAACGAAAGTATCCGTGTTGTCATCCCAACCTTTCGACGTATAGCACTTGGTGTCATTACTTGGATAATTTTTCCTCAAGAAACTTAAAATGTATACTCCTCGGCTGTGGCCGGCAAATGGGGGCTACGTTTTTTTCGTCACAATCAATAAACCAGTCGCTACATCGCGCTCTTTCCAACCTATAAAGATATATATTTTTTTGTCCCGTGTCTTCTTTTTTTTTTACACAGCGTACTTTCACACATTTACACATCGCACTTTACACAGCGCATATTTTCACAGCGCACTTTCAAAGATGAACCAGCACCACTCACCTTGTAGCTCTTGCCAATCATCGCTGCTATACACGATCCAAACTAATCTGGATGAGCTAGCTTTGCGCAAACGTTTGTCAAATCGCATTGTGGAAGCCATGATATCGATGCGCGCATTGCTGTGTGCTGACACGCTAGATCGCGATTAGAAGCGACCGCGTCTGATCCGGATAAAGCGTTACTCGGATCAGCCCTATACTCTCCGCGTTAAACCGGTATGGACGTTCTAAATGTTAACTATTCCCTGCACGTAAACTCACTTCGTGTATGTTTATGATAACTCTTTAAATGCAATTAACTATTTCAACGATTCACAAATTCGCTAACGCCGCTGGTGCAGACGCCTGATGCTAAGCACACGACGCAAAGACTGAGGAGATGAGGTGTCTGTCACGGATTTAGGAGCCCTAGCACAAGCCTTGTGATAAAAAAAAAATCCGTGAACATGGGTTGTGTGCTCCAGCTGACGTTCCGACAAGCGGACTTGTCTTCCCCAAGGTTAGAAGAACCAGTTTTGGTCTAGCCTTGAAAAAGACAATACCGCTTGTCAAAACACCGGCTCAAGCTCGTTGCGGAATTCACCCTGCAAACAGTTTCCCTCCTACATTCCGGGAATTTAAGCGTCACCCACGTGCCTTGCAGCGCAGCACCTCCGTTGCCACAGGCAACAATGGCGGTCACGCGTTCGTATCCGGGCAACCACGAAACGAGGATACGTGAAATGACAAGTCACTTCGATGAAAGATGGGACTGCCGTATCGGAAACGGCCACTGGCCGACAAGCCCACAATATATAGAAGATCGATTATTGGTAAAACGCCAGACCTGCATGCGTGTAAAGCGCAGCATGGTCACAGCGAAAGGTGGAACAGCGCCGTTTCTAAACCCTGATTGATTGATTCATTCATTCATTGATTGATTGATTGATTAATTGATTGATTGATTGATTGATCTGTGGGGTTTCACGTCCCAAAACCACCATATGATTATGAGAGACGCCGTAGTGGAGGGCTCCGGAAATTTCGACCACCTGGGGTTCTTCAACATGCACCGAAATCTGAGCACACGGGCCTACAACATTGTTTCTAAAACATTGTTTCTACGAAGTGTCGAAACTTGAGCAGGTTGGTGAGACACAATGTGAGTACCAGAACAGCGCCACAGATCAAGACTGACAAAGAATGGCACACAGCGTGGACTTAGAACAAAGATCAGCTATCTTTGTTAAAGGTCAGCGGTGTGTGTGTATACTGTCGTCAGTCTTATGGCGCTGTTCTGATATTCATTTCTAAGAGTCGTTGCAAACTCTCTCGGGGCTGCGCATACAAGTACAATTGCAAGGTACCTACTACCTTATTACTTAATTTGGCGACTGATGACGGTGAAGAACTATGACTGATCTCTTTGTAATTGCTTGGAATCATTCAAAGGCCGCAGTTCCGTACTACACGTGTGGCTGCCACGCGAAATTTATGAATTATAAACATTCGGCCCCTATACGTGATGGCTGCGACGGGTTTCATGGCTCTCGCTACTTATTTCCGGCTCTCGCCGCGTCGCGAAGTGCGACAACATTTCGAGATTCGTGGCTCGCGCTTGTCGACCTATTCGAAGGACGACAAAGGCGACTCGATCACGACAAAGGAAGCGAGGGAAAGCCGGTAAAAAGGATCGCTACTCATTAGTGCATTCCATACGGAGAAGGAAAAGAGGAAGAGAACGGGGACGATAAGGAAGGCCGGAGAGGAGCGATTGGGGAGGAAAGGGGGGGGGGGCAGGGTAGATGGCTTCCTATGCGTGCCCCAAGTCGCCGTATTCTCCGGCCGAGCGGAAGAGCAATTGGCCGCCGCCGCTCCGTCTTCGTTCGCGCCCCCAACCGCACGGCGCTGCATCACCCCCCCCCAACCCCCTTTCCTTTCCATGCAGGCTTCGCCCAGCGACACGCTTCTTCTATACGGATGGCCCCGCCATTACTCAAGCATCCGTGCGACGCACCACGATGTAGGGCTTGCTTTTTGTCTTTTTTCTGGCTTCCGCTTCGAGCTCTTGGCTCGTGGCTGTTTTCTCCGACGTGGCACGCATACGAATGGCCCTTGAGAGAAAAAGGGGACGAGGGCAAAGTCGTTACTTGGCGCCTTGCCTTTTTTCGGGTCCTTGACGTAATTAAAACGTACTCTTTCATTCGCGCGTCGGGCTCGAGTGTGTTCTTAACCGGGCATTCACGGTAGCTGCGGCTGCATTCGGTGTTGGCGGAAAGTCTGTTCGTGTTTGCGATAATCTTGAGAAGTTCAACAGCCAAGCGGGAAATGCAGGTGTGCCTTTCAAAGAACGCTGCCAGAGCAACGTTAGATGAGAGACTAATTGATGGGGCCTGTTTAGAAAACGGCGCCATTCCTATGCTGCGACGTGTTTACAGTGCGAGAGAAGACAAAGGACGAGGTTAATAATCGTCTAATCCGTCCTCTTATGGTACATCTGCGTAGAACCTCTGAAATGTGTAAGCGCTCTGCTTTAACGTGTACGAATTTGTGGCGTCGCCAGGCCATGGCACACCGGGCCCGTCCCCACCCCACCCCCTCTCGAGGAATTTTTTTCGTCATTGCATACATACTGCAAAATGAACATTTGCCTGCTTGCCCCTCGCCCTTCAGATAAAAGAGGTGCCAACCCCCACCCCTACACTTGAACAAAATTTCTACCAACCCTCCTGGTACTTATTCGGCAAGCAATAAATCATGAAACGACTACACAGATTAATTAATATATTAATACCAGAAAGGGATAAATTAAAGCCGCAGTGTAGGTACAGCGATTATTGTGCTTGTCTGCTGTCCTGAAGGCCGAAGGTTTGATCTACGCCGCCTGGGTCACGACGCACGACAGGATCAAACGCAACTTCCGGCTATGCATACCAGGCACACTCCGCCTGCTCACAGCGCTTCTACCACCAGGATTTTAGTAAGCTTCGCTGTGTCACGCTCGCCCATTGCGGTGAATCTTGAGCCGTGCCAAAGAGCGCACCACCTGCGTCTCATCTGAACTGCATTGTGGTCGCAATCAGCGTGTAAATATATTTTGACTCAACTATCAAACCACAGGCTTGCATAGACATGCGTACGGAAGCCCCTCCTCACCAGTCCCGTCAACATTTAGAGAATACGGTTAAGGCCAGGCCAGTTTTGTAACGTAAGCCACACTGGCCGAGGTTGGGCAGTTTCGCGTGGCTTACCGAGAGTTGTGCTACACATGCCCAAGGAACGGTGACGTGACACGGGGCACCGGAGTGCCAGAGAAGTCCTGGAAGCTCCTGCAGCGACATGCCACTGGAGGGTTGGCGCTTGACTCGCGTGAGTTCACTCACTAGTGCGTCCGTCCATGCCTCCATCCATGCATCCGTCCGTGCGTCCGTGTGTGTGTCCATCCATCTGTACAACCATCTGTCTGTAGCTCCCGCTATGTATATCCTAGCATATCCCAGCTAAGCCACGGCTAACTTATCTTCAAACAAAGGCAACCGAGGGCCCCTAATTTTGCATCATAATAACTGTTTACTTCCATCTTTACTTCCGGAAAGCCTAGGACTATAGGAAGGTCATTGTAAGAAGCACCTAATTGCTTCACTTTCATGTTTGGGTCCATTAATTCTTCACCATGTGGTCTTTTGGGCTCGATTAATTCGGAGACAGGGAGGCCCCGCCGCAGTGGTCAAGGGCCTAAGGTACTCGGCTGCAGACCCGCAGGTCACGGGATCGAAATCCGGCTAAGGCGTACGCATTTTCGATGCAGAGGAAAATGCTGTAAGACGTGTGCTCAAATTTGGGTGCACGTTAAACAACGCCATAGTGGAGGGCTGCAGAAATTTAGACCACCTAAGGTTCTTAACGTGCACCCAAATTCGAGCACACGGGCATACAGCATTTTCGCCTCCATCGAAAATGCAGCCACCGCAGCCGGCATTCGATCCCGCGACTTCTGGGTCAGCAGCCGAGTACCTTAGCCACTAGACCACCACAGCGGGGCCAGTCCGCCAAAGTTATCAATGAACATTTGCCCGATGTATCCACGTCAACTCGCAAAACAAGGCCTGGGAAAATCAAGTTATTGTTCCAACTGGATTGAATATTTACACATTTTGCCGCTCCAAACTAAAGATTTGGGGCTTCAGAAATCGCTCCAAATGAAAGTTTTTCTTTCAACGCACAGAAGCCCTTGTATTCAAGGTCCCGAAGACGTGTTGATAAGACGGATAAGTGTTAGTGGCCACGCAAGTTAATGTACCAGATGAAACCAAAAAAATGAAATCGTTTCAGCTTCGTCATCGTTTGACAACTCTTCGTCGTTTCCAAAGCGTTGCCAACACCGGCTTCTGATAAGATAAGGGTCATAATGATATAAAGGCGACCCCACCTACGCATGTCCTTCATTCGAGGAATGTAACACCAGGAGAGAACAACACGCTCGCTACTGATACTTTCAGAAATTGTTTAGGGGCCCTCTTCTCGTCGCAAATGCAAACACTACCACTCGATTAATAAAAGCAAAGAATAATTTAAAAAGAATGTCCCCTACCTCCCCGAAGGGAATCGTGAGGAAATGCGAAGGCATTTCTTGTGCCGAGAGCGGTACCGTTGCCGTCAGACGTTCGCGTTCACCGACCTTGAGAGGCACTCAGCCAGCGAACGGTCGAGACTGAGGAGCCAGCGGATGGCAGAGTGGGGCGCCAGCAGCATTCTCGGCTCTGCGTTGGCGTTCCACAACAGCGTCTCGAGCACGCAATATCCATGTGTTCTTGAGAGGCGCCCAGCCAGCGAACGGTCGAGAGTGATAATACATATCTATACATAATACATACATATATATATATATATATATATATATATATATATATATATAATATATATATATATATATATATATATATATATATATATATATATATATATATATATATATATATATAAGGCCACAGCAAAGCTGTGGCCTTATAGCGTGGCTCGTTCGTCCGCCGTCGTCGTTGTGCCTAACCTGTGGCGCATATATCCGCATACAAGTGGCAGACACCCGCCCTCAGGCACATATCCGCGTGTCCACATGTTACGGAAAACGTAGCACAGCGTCATTGTCAAGCTCTCGGTGTTAACAAAGCGCTGGGAGCAGAAATGCGGTACATGCTCTAGCTTAGTCTTTGGATTGTCCGCTGGATGGCGGTACTTGTATATGATGAATATATGATAAAATGAAGCGAGATGGCTGTACTTGAAGTGTTCACTAGATGGGTGGATGGACGCACGGACGGACAGACAGAGAGACAAGCACACAGACAAACAGACACACGGATGGACGAACGGACGCACGCACAGACGGGCGCATGTACGGATGGACGGATGCATAGAAGGAATCACGGATGGATTGATGAACGCTTCGCCCCCCTCATCATCATTCAATCCGTGGATATGCTGTGATTTTTTATGTACAGGTTGAGTGTGCAATAAATCTTCCTTACTGGAACACTGTGCTTAGTCGTTTGTTTGTTTTCATCACTGTCCTTAATGTTTGGGCACTGTTTCCAATAGTTTATTCCGTGCCACGATGGCATAAATCTTTTCTAAACACAGTAGGAAGTACGCTATGCTTTAAAACTTTTCTTTGAAATGAGTATCTATCTATCTATCTATCTATCTATCTATCTATCTATCTCCATTTTTCGGCGAATTCTATCTTTTTTTCACTCATTTGATGTTAACCTTACCATTTATTACATTGGAGCACAGGATACAATGAAAAAATAAATGCATCTTGGTATCTTCGTCAAGTATCAGCTGCGACAATGTGATACATTTTCTCGGCGTCTACGGGGCTTTGAGTGTTCTACAATTTCGCAAGCCAAGAGGAAAGAATCCTACTCTCTTTTCTTGGTAATCTATATATCTCATTCAAGTCGTCTTAGCGGAGGCGTGCTTTTATTGTATTTCCCGCTGGCTAGAAACTCGAAACACATGTGTGCTTCCAAGAATTGCCAGGGCTGCAGAAACGTTCGCAGTCCACGACACGTCGTATCGACCAACGCCCGATCGCAGCGCCCCGGGAGGCGGTGAGAAAGAGTGTCTCGAGCGCCCAGGAGTAGGGCAGGGAGAAGGTCGAAGAAGCGAAAGGTGGTGAGAGAAGCCCAGATTCTAGGAGAGAGAAAGCGCAATGGACTCCGGAGAGAGAGCCCGAGTTCCGGGACCGAAACCCCGGGCGAAGAACGACGATGCAAAGAGCGGGAGAGAGAGAGAGAGTTTTAACCCGCTGCGGCGGGCAGAGGTTGCTCCCGGGGCCGAGTCTGTTGCCGCGGCTCGACCAATGGGGTGCGAGCTCCGGTTCCGATGGTGGAGTCCGCCGCCCCGGGCCCGACTCCCCCCGGAACCCGGGGCCCGTTGCTGCGGAAACTCCACTGCCAGGGGGCGGAGTGTTGTTCATTGAAAGAGTCTAGACTCCGCCCTTGGCTCGCGCTGCTAGACGTATCTATGCCTTCGGAGCTCTATATGGGCTGCGGTGACTGCGCTCTGCGGTAGTTTTGCACTGCGCAACTGGCGATGGAAAGGAGGGTTACTAGGGGGAAGGGATACAGTGCAGGTGAGGTTCGACTCGGGTACGAAGAGCAGTTATAAGTTTGGGTCGGGCTACAGAGCGTCACTCCCTTCATTTTGTGCGTCCACTGGCACTAAACCCTTCCTCTCAGGCCTCTGCCGCAGTGGCACTGGCGCAGTCCGGCGCGACTGTAGATACGGTGCAGTCTGTCTCCGCCCTGAAGCGAGAAGTCAGCTAGCGCCACCTAGGCTTCATGGAGTAACTGGCGAGGGAAGGGTCCGCAAAGTGCGGCGGGAGAGGGGGAGAAATAGTTTGCGCGGAGTACGAACGGAGGGAAACGCGTAGATAAGCGAGGAAAATAAAGTTGGAAGAAGGCGGAGGCGGGGAGGGGGGGGACGCAAAGCAGTTATGGATGAAGGCCGAGGGCCCGCAGAGTTTTGATCAAAGTCGTATTATCAACACCGTCGGTCTCGCTTCTGTACTCGCAGGCGTGTGTGTATACGATCGCAGTGGAGCGCGGGACTCGCTCGAAAGGCGGTCGAGGAAAGGGACGGAAGGGGAGAGATGTTTAGTGGCAGAGCGCCAACTCGAGGCCGCCTGCTATTCTGGCGGTGCGCTGCACTTTTCATTTAGGCTGCCGCGCCGCCTGTGCCTGTCTATATCAGTTCTGGCGAAATGTACCGTTCGAGATTATTTATTCTTTTCGTTTCTGTTCTGTGCACTTCAGAGCAGCTGTGCGTAATATTTTTTTTTTTCGCGGTGATACTGTACAACCCATTTTCCCGAGCTAACCGCACCGCCATAATGCGGCCTCCTCTACTGCGTCCTGTCGTGTCGGCCGGCAGCGGCCATGTTGACTCTTCAGCCGGGTGCCACAGATATCAGACTGTAGTCTGTAGGTCTCTTTTCATCCGCGTAAATGAAATCAATGGACGATTGTTACACATTACAGCAGGAAACACGCAACTGCTTTGTCGGTTGTTAGTGTATTTCAGTTCGATAGGCCATCATTCCATAGGGTTTCTTGGTCGTTGCACTTAGGAGACGAAGCTACACGCCACGCTGTTCCTGTAGTTGGCGCGCTCGACTGTTCACTCGAAGGTTGTGCGATCGGATCCTGGCCGGCCCTTTCGATAGAGGCGAAAATGCTAGAGACCCATGTACTTGCATTTACATGTACGTTGCAGAACTCCAGGTCGTCAAAATTACTTGCAGCCTTCCACCACGGCGCCCCTCATAATCATATTGTGGTTTTGGGATGTCAAGCCCCAACAACTATTATTATTATCCGACGATTCTGTCTTCTCTATAGCAGAGCGGATCAGTTTGTTCATGGCTTCATGTGTCAGTGCTTGTTTCTGAGCGCACTGTGACTTTGTTCTGATGATGAGCTCTGCACTGTTGGTACCGCCTATCCCGAGGCACGAGTACCGTTTGGACGTTTATCAATGCACATTCATATACTGCCGTAAGTTTGTAATCTACATTACTGACGCGAAGAGTACCTGCAGGCTGTCAATTTTCCACGGCGACTGCTTACAATCAACTCTCGATACACGAAAGCCACTCAGCCGCTGGGTCAGCGCCCACAGTTTCGCACCCTCTCCCACTTCTTGCGACTCATGCCTGTCATGCACGGGCACGAGACAGTGAATTTAACCTGCAAGGCTATAAGCAGAGAACGCGCAATGGGGGAGAAATACTCTATCTGGATCGCTTCAGTGGACTCCTACGTTTTCCATCTAGTTTTCGGGGCACAAGTTCGCCTATAATAAACTACTTGTGCTTCCTCTCCGAATCCTTTACAGTATCGCGGGTACGAAACCGACCGAGGCGGTCGCATTTGACTGGAGGCGAAAAGCTCCGAGTACCATCTGATCTTTGTGCACGTCGAAGAACACCAAATTGTTCAAATTTCCGTATTCCTCCACTGCAGCCTGCCTCATAGCATAACGAACGTGGTTTTGGCACGGAAAACATAAGATATGTCCCTCGTGTATTGCACTGAAACCCTCGTAATGGTTTCTTTCTGGGCTGATAATCTGCGACGCCAGGCAACCAATACCGTTGCTTCTTTAATGGCACAGACACTTCAGACTACTCAAGGCACACTGCGAAGTATGGCGCCGTTTATCTAAGCGATAACAATGGAACGCGAGTTGATCTTCGCTTTTTCTCATGTGTAAAGCCATGTTTACACCAGATAGATATGTGGTGTTTAACGTCCCAAAACCACCATATGATTATGAGAGACGCCGTAGTGGAGGGCTCCGGAAATTTCCACCACCTGGGGTTCTTTAACATGCACCCAAATCTGAGCACACGGGCCTACAACATTTACACCTCCATCGGAAATGCAGCTGCCGCAACCGGGATTGGATCCCGCGACCTGCGGGTCAGCAGCCGAGTACCTTAGCCATAGACCACCGCGGCGGGGCTATGTTTACACTAGGCGCGCTATTCGTATACGGATCCTCAGTAAAGATTGTAAGCGTAAGCTCAAGCAACGTAATTAGCTTGTTCGGACGTTGTATTTAGCGTAAATTACATATCCTTTGGACGGTAAATGTTGGTGGGGCCGGCGACTTTCACGACTGCTATTGTTGCGACCGTTACGTATAACCAATGGGCAAAGCAGTATCGGTTTTCACTTTCCGTTCGCGGGGCTTCCAGCCTCCCCAGATTCGGCATCTTCAATCGAAGTGCATCTGTGCACGTCCCATTCAGGTTGTGGTTTGCGAGCTCTCTGATCGTTGGTGAATCCAGCAGCTTTAACGCTCCAACACAAAAACGAGGAGGTTTGCGGGTCATGTACCTCCTTTCCGTTCATGTACTTGCCTGATTATTTTAGTGGCAGTGCGTAGTTGCTACCTAACGTGCCTTTTTCAGAGCCTTCTGGGCGCTCGAAAACGACCAGTCGAATGTGTTGCAAAAGAACTTTGACTTGGACGAGTTGGTACATAATTGAATAGGCTTGAGCGCAATTCAAACGAAGACCATAGGAGACACACGAAACACAGACGAACACAGTCTGCGTTCTGTGCGTTTCCTATGGTCTTCGTCTAAATAGCGCTGAAGCCTATCTAATCAGTCTAATGTACCATTAGATTGTCAAACTAGTAGGCAGACGCGACGTGCGTTAGCACGGCAACGATAACATATCGCAAAAAATTAAAAAAAGATGACTTTGAACATACGTGGTCGGTGTAGCTAATGTGTGATACAGCTCTTACCCGATACGACACTTATGACAGACGCGACAGTAATCTGAACGCGGCTTTATTGTGCGGTGCCTAGTTAACCTCCATGACCTCGAGGACTATTTCACCTCACCCCACCCCTACCCTCACACACACAAACACACAAAAGTCTGCAGTCGTCGTGGACGCCTTATTTTTATTTGCTAACACGGCATTTGAGCAAACTTCAAGCTCTTTACAGCGATGTCAATTAAAAAGAACTACAGGCTGTAGCTTAACATATATCTGCAGCTGAGTGTTCCAGCGCAAAAACCATAGTTGTCGCTTTAAGCACAATCGTTTTTTTTTTTTTTTTCGGGGGAATGCCACACAAGGAAAGGGTAACGCACGCATGTTTCCTTGTGGAGCTTATTACCTCCTAAATACGCTATACTAAATAATACAGAGAAGCGAGTGCTCACAACTGGGACTTTTATTAATTTAAGAAAATCGTTCGACATTTGTACATCATAAGGTGTCGATAGTCAAGTGATACAACAAAGGCAAATCAATGGTTGTCCTTTATAGGTAAACACTCTTCCATAGTAGAGTATCCCCACACCCGGCCTATAGCGAGAAATCGAACCTTCCTTAGGGTGACGTTGCTCTCCCATGGTAGAGTACTAAGTACTCTAAATAGCTAACCACTTTTTCTAAACACACAGACCAATGTTTCCATTACATAGGTAAACGGGATGGCTTTATGCTCTCCAATAGTAGAGTACCAAGTACTCTAAATCATTAACCCTTTTTCTAAACACATGTGCACCAAGTAGTCTGAATCGTTAACAAGTTTTTCTAAATACGCAGACACTCGTCAAGTGTGAGGCCCACGGGACGGCTTTATGCCCTCCCATGGTAGAGTGCCAAGTACTATAAATTGTTAACCCTTTTTTCTAAGCACAATACTTGTAAGGCCTACGGGATGGCTTTCTGCTCTCCCATAGTAGAGTACATCGTACTCGAAATTGTTAACAACTTTTTCTAGACACACCTTCCAGGTCGAATTTCGAGCCGAAGCTGCGAAGCCCACGGGACGGTTTTCTGCCCTCCCGTAGTCGAGTACCTCGTACTCTCAAATCGTTAACAACTTTTTCTAAACACAGTCTGAAGTTGGACGCTGTTTGTTTACCAGATATTGGGACTGTTCACTGCTCTCCCATAGTTGAGTACAAAGTACTCGGAATCGTTTAACACTTTTTCTAAACAGTCTACTAAATATTGGCGTTTACACGGCCTAAAGAAGTGTGAGGCACACAGGACGGCTCAGCGCTCTCCTATAGTACGAAATACTCTAAATCATCATCATCATCATCAACAGCCTGACTAAGTCCACTGCAGGACAAAGGCCTCTCTCATGTTCCGCCAGTAAACTCGGTCCTGTGCTTGCTGCTGCCAATTTATAACCGCAAACTTCTTGATCTCATCTGCCCACCTAACTTTCTGTCTCCCCCTAGCCCGCTTGCCTTCTCTAGGAATCCAGTTAGTTACCCTTGATGACCAGCGGTTATCCTGTCTACGTGCGCCGTGCACGGCCCATGTCCATTTCCTCTTCTTGATTTCAACTATGATATCCTTAAGCCCGGTTTGTTCCCTAATCCACTCTGCTCTCTTCTTGTCTCTTAAGGTTACACCTACCATTTTTCTTTCCATTGCTCACTGCGTCGTCCTCAACTTAAGCTGAACCCTCTTTGTAACTCTCCGGGTTTCTGCTTCATGGCTAAGTACCGGCAAGATACAGCTGTTACATACCTTCCTTTTGAGGGACAGTGGCAATCTATACCTGTCATAATTTGAGAGTGCTTGCCAAATGTGCTCCACCCCTCCCCATTCTTGTTCTTCTAGTTACTTCAGTCTCGTGATTCGGCTCCGTGGTTATTACCTGTCCTAAGTAGACATAGTCTTTTACAACTTCAAGTGTACTATTACCTATCTCGAAGCGCTGTTGTCTTCTGAGGTTGTTGTACATTACTTTCGTTTTCTGCATATTAATTTTAAGACCTACTTTTCTGGTCTCCTTGTCTAATTCCGTAATCATGAGTTGCGATTCGTCCCCTGAGTTACTCAGCAGTGCAATGTCATCGGCGATGCGCAGGTTACTAAGGTACTCTCCATTAACTTTAATGCCAAACCATTCCCATGCTATAGGCCTCTGAAAACCTCCTGTAAGCACGCGGTAAATAGCATTGGGGAGATTGTATCCCCCTGCCTTACGCCCTTCTTGATTGGTATTCTGTTGCTTTCATTATGAAGCACTGTGGCAGGAGTTCATCCCTGTATATTTATTCCAGGATGTTTATATATGCTTCATCGACGCCCTGATTTCTCAGTGTCTGCACGACAGCTGATATTTCTACTGAATCAAATGTCTTCTCGTAATCTATGAAGGCTGTGTATAGTTGTTGACTATATTCTGAGCATTTCTCTATTACCTGATTGATATGTGGTCGATTGTTGAGTAGCCTGTTCGAAACCCTGCTTGTTCATTTGGTTGATTGAATTCTAATGTTGTCTTAATCCTGTTATCAATTACCTTTGTAAATAGCTTGTATACTACAGAGAGCAAGCTGATCAGCTTGTGATTCTTAAAGTCCTTGTCATCTCCTTTATATGTATTAGGATGATGTTATCATTCTTCCAAGGACTCTAAATCGTTAACCACTTATTCTAAACATAAGTGTGAGGCCCCAGCTTTAAGTTTATGCCTAGTACTCTAAATCGCTAACCACTTTTTTCAAACACACTTTACAGGGCTTCATCCAGTGTGAGGGCCACGGGACGGCTTTAATCTCTCCCGTAGTAAAGTACCAAGTACTCAAAATGGTTAACCACTTTTTCTGAACACATTCTTCCCACCTGGGACAGTTTATTGCTCTCCCATAGTATAGCAACTTGTACTCTCAATCGTTGCACATTTGTTCTTAACACAAACACACTCCTACTTTGAAACCTCTTATGTGGTGAAGTGCCGTCGGTGGCTCCCCATTCGTCGTCATCGTGAACTCGTTCACAGCACAATTCTTGTCAACACGGCCTTACCAACAGTGAGGCCCGAGGGATGCTTTTACACTCTCCCATAGTAGAGTACCAAGTACACTAAGTTGTCAACAACGTTTTCTAAACACACAGCTTCATGCGCTCCTATACTAGTGTACATCGTACTCTAAGTCGTCGAACATTCGCTCTGAAGAAATGTTCTGTTGCAATGTTATTGGTGTTCACTGTGTGCGAGAATAATTTTTTTTCTCGACACAAACTTCGCCCTATGAAGTTCTTTCCGGGACACCTTGTGGCTCTCCCAAAGGGTGCGTAAAGTCCTTAGCGCGTTCGCAATTTATTCAAACGCAACTCTGTTTTGGTTTTCTCGTAAACGTATACGTCTAGCAAGCGTATATGTCAGGACCTTAAGTTGAATTATTATTGACATGAACTGTTTACGGTATAATAAATTTTGCTATACACATTCGCAAACTGAACTCGCACTTTAGAACTGGTAGCAATGGCCTTTGCAGCGTTTTTAACGCGAGAGAACATTATTATATGTGTCGTTACATGTACATCTAAGATATTAATTATACGTATACCTGCTTACGTATTTAAGCTAGCAGCGCAGTTGTACCAAAAGTTACGAATATATCGAAATTCGACCTATAAATAAGTAAATAAAGAAAGGATGCAGAATAAACTGCAGTGTGTTGAGAAAGTTTTCCAACCGTACGGGAGTGCTCAACTTTCTGGGTGTCTTGCTTTCAGAACATGTCCTGGAACACGAACGACGACAAATTGGCCTTGAACTTCAGCAAAAACGTAGGTTGACCGAATTTGTAAGCTTTGCATTTTTAAGAGATCATAGCTGGAAAAGTGACGTAGAATGTCTCAGTCTACCGTTGGTTCAACGTGTCAAGAGTAGTTTTTCAAAGACGGTGCTATGGGCGCCCGAAAGACCTGAGTACCTCTCCTTCATTTTCCATACTTTTGTCAACAATGTGCATGTCAGTTCGCGAGATGGAAGCGTCCAACCTATCTTTCAAGACCAAACTACGTGAACGAGTGGCAGTAAACTACTCTAGGCGCTTTGCATTATGCGTGATTAGCAAGCGCTATCTGGTATTATGGGACGGAAAGGACAATACAAGGCTTTTGGTCACGTATCAAACTATAATAATCAGAACGAGGTTGATTATGCAATCACGATAGCTTTCTTGTAGCGATCAGGAAATCTTTTCGTGCCACACAGTATTCTTTACAAGAGAGTCCTTGAAGTTGATATATGCCTATGGAATGACGTTGCTCACCGATCTGTACGCTGCGTTTTTGCACAAGATCTGTACAATGTTGATTGACACCATTCAGGAGCGATACATAGCTCAACATACACGACTGCAATTTTGTATCGTTTTTTTTTCTATTTCAGCAAAACTTAATTGAAATAAATGTTTGCTTCGTTACGTCCTTAATCCCCTACAGGTGATACACATTCGTTTTTGGTGTCCGCTCCTTTTACATTGCTGCAATACACCGCAGTAGCTATTTAGAACTGCAAACGTTTTGTATTCTGATAATAAGCCTTCATCGCGCGGCTTATGCCCTCAGCTCTGCTACGATTTTCTGCACACGTAAGGAACGCGAACTCTAACTTTGCATTCTTCTTTATATGGGTTGCTTGTTTCGATAACCCGAGAATGTTTGCAGACCGTGCCATTATACAGGGTGTCCCACGTAACTTGAGCCAGACACGTAATTACGACGCGACCAAATGCATGTTACTCATCGTCACTAGGAGTTGGTCAGACTACATTTTCTGTTCTCAAATATTGCTTGATTAGATATGTTTAGTTACCTATTTTTTCGAGAAACAAAGATGCCTAAAAAATTTCACTGAGAAAGTTGTGAATCAGTTTGCAAAACATCCAATTAGATAGTCTTGAACTTTACATTTGTTAGGTATTAGTGCTTTCCTGCTAATTTTAAATGCCCGTGAAATACAAAAAACTACTACGTGACATACCCACTCGTACGTCAGTGCGCACGTTGATTCTAGTGCTCCCTAACGTTCCGCGTACGAACGACACGCTTCCCTCGCACCGGTTCATGACAGCGATAAGCAGTCACAACGGTTACCGTCTTTGAGGCCGATAGCGAAACGTGTTCATCGTCAAGCCATCACCATCGTTGCGGCCCTGCCGAGACAGCACAATGGGACAAATGCTATAGTCGTTCGTACGAGGAATGTTAGGGAGCACTAGAATCATTGTGCGCACTGGCACACGAGCGCGACCGTCACGTGGTATTTCTTGTGTTTCTCGGGCATTCGTAATTAGCAGAGAAACACCAATACTTAACAGATATAAAGTTCAAAACTGTCTAATTGAATGTTTTGCAAACCGATCTACAACTTTCTCCTTAAAATTTTTTATCTATCTTCGTTTCTGGAAAGTTAGTTAAATAAACATATTGAATAAAACAATATTTGAGAACACAAAAAATAGTCCGACTAACTCCAGGCAACGGTGACCAACATGCGTTTGGTCACGTCATAATTACCTGTACTGGCATATTTTTAAACTGTGACCAAAGTTACGTGGGACACCCTGTATACATATCTATAAACCAAGTTGCAATTCTTGGCTCTCATGCTGCGTTTCTTTTTTCTCGTGTAGATAGCACACCTACTTCGAAAAGGACTGAGGCTGTCATTTTGTTCCCAACGCCGTATATTTCCATGGTGTTATCTTAAACTTAATTCCTATCAATCAAGTTAACACACAAGGCCATGTTGCCATACCCCTGTCTCGATTGCCATACCCTTGTTTCCCGCGACGACCTTCCGTCACGCAACACTGCATGCACTGACATGAGTCACATGCACACCTTCGGACCGTTCAGTGACCGCGGCCCTCACCATCATGCAGGGTGCCGGCGGGGCCTTGGACGACGGCGGGCCACCGTCCCCGTTCCTCATGGGTGGGGTGCCTTCCAGTCCATCACCCGACGACAAGGGCCGTTCGGCGGGAGTCGGCGGGGCGACGGCCGGAGGCGTTGGTCCTCTGCTGCCCACGGCACAGCCCGCCGGTCAGTGCTCGTCGCGAGTTCTTAGCTCACTCATACCTCAACCCTCGGGGGCTTTTTCCCTGTAAAGAACGTGTATCAAAAAGACTCTGCTGATACCGTATACCATAAATGAGTACTATTTAGTACGGGGTACAATAAAGTCATACGTTTAGAGTGCGCACCTACGCAATGCATGTTACGCATTAATTCGTAGAATTTTTTTTTTTTTCGCGAAGGGTGAGCGGAGGAGCACATCCAGCTCTTTCTCTCAGAATAACGCGGAGGTCATTTTGTTCGTACTGGAACTACATTCGGGCCCCACAGCGATCACACCAAAGCGCAGCAATGTGGCAGAAAGTGAAGTCCGGAGGGTTACTTTAACGGCGACAGCGATTGTAAAAAAAACTCAAGGTGCACTGACGCCGTCGCCGTAATGTTCTTTACAAACACCAAATCAAAAAAAGCGCCTTAGTGTGTTCTATCTTCGAGTAAAATCATGCGAGGTCTGCCGATGATCGCTACTCAAGCGGAGAGGTTAGAAAGTCGCGTGGAGGTGGGAGCAGCAGTGAGGCTGCCTGCCTCCGACAGCAACTACGAACTGTAACCGACTGGCCGTGCTCAAACACGCCGTATATTTAAAAGTTCTGAGAAGACGGCTCATGTATTTGTACGTGTTCAGCTTTCATCGTAAAGTTTACAATGAAGCCACAGACAGCACGAAGGTTGCCTAATTCAGAGGTCGCACTTTCTAAAGGAGTGAGCTGCAAGACAGCGCAAGATTCCAATTAGTTGATATCGAATTCCCTGCTTTGGCATTGCGTCGAAACCGTGATTTTTTTAAATTACTTAACGCTCGTACAAACATTCAAATACAAACCAATATACACTGTAAAATTCCACGTTGGTGAAGTCACGTATGTTTACAATGGCGCGAATTTCGGCATTCCGTCGACACTTGCGATGATCGCCCCTGCCGAATTCCGTCGGGACGCCCCATTCCCATGATTCCAACACATCCGTATGAAGCGCCCTCTTTTGGTGGCAGCAATGGCGTCCTTTCGCCACTGAATGGAAAATAGGCGAAAAAAATCGCTTCTGACGAAAAATGCTAGTTAGTAAAAATGACCACAGAACATACCTACTGGAGTGCTTTCGTAAAGTTGCAGTATCACTCTACAAGGCGTGTTGCCTTCTAGGACAGTTCAACACAACCCATTGTAAGGACGTCGGGCAACACTGTAAGGTATTTCACAGTCAGGGAAGCCACGCGATTAGTGATGCGACACTGCAACCTTACCAGAACGATCTATAGTGGCTCTCTGCTGTACATTAGTCCTTGTTGCTGGGATGGTTGGTACATCATAGTGAGGGCAAATCCTAGTCAGGACCTTAAGTTAAGACCTTAAGCCTAAAACACGACAAGAAAAAAACGAAGAAGCATAGAGAAACAGCTACTGGGTTCACTAGCAAACCAAGTGCGAGTGACTTCCTTTCTCTGTCCTTAGTTCTTCTTGTCGTGTTTTAGACATCAAGAATTTTCCCTCAATATGCTGTACAGTAGCTGAAGTCCTTTTCAGTAGCTATCATCTTTCGTCCAATGCGATAATTTTTGCCTATGCTCTTTTCGCTTATGGCCTTCCGCCGCAGCCAACGGCTAGAGATGGCGCCACACGCACATGCCCCCTAGAGTCACTATATATGTTACCATTAGGTAGCAGAGTCACGCATCTGTCTTCCAAATGCCGCCATCAATCATGCATTGCGGAAAAGCAGATGCTCGGGCCAATTATTCTATTTTTCGGAACCACAGCTGCAGCGCACAGAATTAAACCATCCACATTTATCGCCGATCTTCGACACACCAGACATTTTATTCGGCGACGTGGTGAACGCATGGCCCGCAAAAACGAAGCGCGACTTCGCCGCATAGCTGTGGTAGCTAGCAACACGTGTGCGCAACTCTGCTACCTAAAGATAGCCTATATAACAGTAACTCTGAATCCTGGTCGCGAGCTGATTTGTACGCTACAAACCTCTTCCGCGTGTCGTTCCAGGTTTCCCCTTGCTGGGGGGCAAGCAGCCCGGTGGCTTTCCACTGTCCCTCTTGTACGGACAGCCCTCGTCGTACCTCCTCGTTGGATCGGCTCCCTTCATGCCATTGCCGCCGCAGGGAGATCTATCGCGGGGGCTCCTGTTCCCGCCCTTGCACGCGGGATTTGACCCCCTCGCCAAGGTACTCCAGGCCGTACGTGACAAAACAACAAGACACACTGTGGCTTCTTGTGCCTATCTATCTATCTATCTATCTATCTATCTATCTATCTATCTATCTATCTATCTATCTATCTATCTATCTATCTATCTATCTATCTATCTATCTATCTATCTATGCATTTTTGAGGTTCTCATCGTCCATCAATGTGGATGATTGTAAATTGAAGGGGACCGAAACCATTCAGATTTCAGAGACAAAGGAGTGTTTTCTTTCTCGGATTCACTACCTTTTTTTTTACATAGACCATATCCCCTCGCCACCTATTCTTTTCATAACTACGCAGACAAGGTCATCTTCTTCTTACACGGCTTTCTTACTGCCTCAAAGATTGGAGGTTCCACAGGCTTTCTGCACTTCAGCCTCCGTGATCGATCTATTTTGACCAAGCGAAGATGTGATATGACCACGCCGTGTTATGCGAGGTCATGATAATGTCACTAGATTTGAAGATATGTGACGTCATAGGATGACGTCTTCCCGTCATGATGATAGTTCTTGACACTCGTGTTGACGCCGCTGAATCGAGTCGCCATAGAGTTTCCTGAAATTAACTAGAGAGGACTCTGGCGCTGCGATCGTTTAGCGACCATGAGAACGCTGGGTAGTACACGACTTTGCCTAGTCTTCGCACTTGCGGACCTCAAATTGAACTTGTGGATTCGGTTATTGATGTGTTTTGGTTTCGTTTCGGAGGAAAGAACAAACACTTTTTTTTTAACTTCGTAACCCGATTTGAAATGGTAACCCCAAAAAATTAAGGTGGTGAAGCACAACTGCTTAACATTTGCTGATTGTTGTTTCGTGACAAAACAGCTTGAAGCTCCGCGAAGCCAAAATGAATTTAGGTACTAAGACTAGAAAAATTCGTGTACTACCCACGATTCTCATGCTCGCTGAAGCGCCATACGATGCAGCTCCCATAGACACTAGCGCCAGATTTCCCTCTAGTGTATATTTAGGAAGCTTTATGTGAGTCACCACTGGACGCCACTGAATGTCAGGGTTCGCGTCTGATGAGGCATTTAAGATTTTCACCTTTACACACTGTTTGGCTGTCGTTCTATGAAATTCCAGCTACCGCGTGGGGTTCGGAGGAGGTGTCTTACCGTAATTAGGTGAGATAATTGGTGTCCTGATACATCTTTCATGTGCTCTAGAGTATGTAACCGTTTTACAACCAGACCATCTCTAAGAATATAAGAAGCATCGGCTCAAGAAAGAAGCAGTAGAATCGGTATTTGCAAGAAGCCAATCATTCACCTGTTCAGCTGAAGATAACAAAGGAACCAAGCATGGCGGGTATCGCCATACATGACCATTCTGCGTCCGAACAGTCGATGATGAACGCAGAAGTATCAACGCCATTTCGCTATCAGTGCCATCGGCAATGCTAACATTAGGTCTCGAAGCTGAAGAATAGGAGCCCATGGACACCGCATGCGCTATCGGTGAAACAACCGTTAATCATCATATACAGTGTGGCAACTAATGCCTGCACAAGACTGAGCAGGCAGCCTTATCTGACAAGGACATCCAATTTGACGGTCATTCGGCCTCTACATCGCTCACAACTGAAATGGTGAAATGGCCAAATGGAAAAGAAAAGAAGCAGAGCTGAGGAGCCAGATACTGAGGCTAAAGCAATGCGTCGCGAAATACAAAGGCTATAGTTTAAGCTGCTGACGACAGGCTGTATTTTCTACGCCTATCAGATTGAGTAAATTTGAGCGTCGGCAGTACGACTTCAGAGTTGAAGAGCAGCGCCTGTTCACACACATAGGCCAGTATTCGTTCCGCATATGCAGCTGTGTTTGTTTTTGGTACCACGACGCCTTAACTGCTTTCAGCTCTCAAGGGGAGGAATTACCTGGAATAGATCCTTATTTTCGGGCTCCAGCTGCAGCTTTTTCTCAGTGGCATTGAATATAATATTCAAAAGCTTTACGAACGGATCTGGTGAACCTGTATATCCCAGGAAGTAATCCAGAGATATTTCGTTCTCTTTAGCGCATGAACCCCAGGTGGTTTCCCTATGTGATTCTTGAAGGGAAAAGAAGAGAAAGGTGAGCCCCGTAACTGCCTGCATCAGAGTGCGACACCTCAACAGTAGCTCACAAGGAATGGGGGTAAGAAGGGATTGGATTGATCGGATTAAAAGGCCTATATAGAGAAAGGAAGGAAAGAGCGAGGCGCAGGGACAGCGAGCAACGGAAGTAAAGAGGATATAGGAAACATGGAGACGGTCGCAGGAGTCTGAGGGCGGGGCACCACTCAGCGAGAGCTCATGTCGGCGGCAGGAGATGGCGTAGGGCGAGCCCAGTCGGCCAGAGCTGCGCTGTCGTCGGAGAACGGAAGGGCACAACCGATCGGCGTGAAATCCAGCGAGCGAGTCTCCGGGTCTTGTATATTGTGCTACATCACATCCGGGGACGGTATGCATGAGGCAACGTTAGGCGCCTAAGCTTTCGGTATTAGCTCCTGGCAAATGCTGCTTTCGAAAACCGCCTTTCGGACAGTCGAGCGGAGATAACCATGACGAAAAAATTTTCCGCGCATATCTCGCACCCGCTCTCTGGTGTCGGGCAGGCAGACTACGCGCTTGCGCTTCGATCAAATAACCGCGAACTACACATGCCTATGAAATGGGCTGGTCACCCAGCACTACAAGTTTTTTCACGATTCCCGTTTATGTTTCGTCGCTGTACCGTAAAGAACACGAATACAGCCGGAACGTGAACCATTTAGCAGCTCGGAATGAAGCCGGGGCATCGGTTTCCGAGAGCGACGCCGCGACAGCAGGTCTACGTCAGTGGCGGTGCCTGGCGAATGAAAGCCGCACTAACTCCGATGGCCGTGACGATAGTTATAGCGCGAGAACAAAACGACGACACAGAGATATCGTTTTGTTTTCGCGCTATAACTATCGTCATGCCATATCAAGTAGCCCAAGCTGCCACACTTCCGATGGCCAGTTCTCACTGCGCTCCTCCCCTTTCGCACAGACACAGGAAAATAGAGGGGACGCTGAATGAGAACTTTGGCTTTTGTGCGCTTGGAAAATACAAAACGTAAATTGTTTCATGAGATTTGGTAGCATTTAACATGAGAAGTTAAATGCTGCAAACTATGATGCTGCTGTCATCATCGCGTTTGTTCATCTGTTTCAGTTTCTCGGAAACATATTGAATAATTGATAACATTCGTAATGATGCTAGAACGTTTGAGGAGGTTGCTTACTATGTGATCAGTTGTCGCTAGGTTGTTTTAGTGGCAAATATCAACTCCATTTATTCTGTAGAAGAAACGCTTCTCGTTCCTTAGGTTGGCTGCGTCCCATGAATATACTTTTTTCTAAACAAACGCCTCTCATGTCCATTAAATCGGTGAGTAACTACGACGTCACGGGACGGATCATGTTTCCCATAGTAAGAGTACCAAGTACTCTAAATCGTTAACTATACTCTTTCTAAACACACTCAGCATTCAAGGCAACAGAGCTTCATCAAGTGCGAGGCCCACGGAACGGCTTTATGCTCTCCCATGGTAGAGTACCTACAGTACTCTAAACCGTCACCCCCCTTCTTTTAAACACACAGTTCGGCATCATCATAAGTCTCCTCCTAACTCGATTGTGCTGGTTTGCGAGGGACGGCTCAATGAACCTCCACAGTTGAGTACGAAGTACTCAAAATCGTTAAACACTTTTCTAAACACACAGTTGGAAAGAGTGTCGCTCACTGGGATAGCAGATGGATCTGCTATAAAGGAGTACATTTGGTGCTCTAAAGCGAACCCAATTCGTTTTACGTAGTTTTCACGTTGGGACGACTATGTGTCATACAGTATGCGTACTTATATCGTCAGCTGTCAATTCTAAGAACACAAGGTCCTTGGGACGGCTCAGTGCTCTTCTGTAGTTAAGTGTGTGTAGTATACTCCAAATCATCCACCATTTTTCTGAACACACCGAACGCTTCAGAGAAGTGCAGCGTAATGCTTTGAGTTTGCGTTGCGGATGTGTCGTACGCACACCTCTTGCGGGCTCCCGTTCAGTGAAGAGCACCACCATCGAAAACGTAGTTTGTGGTCAAAATAATTTTCTTTTCTTTTTTTCTTGGTAGGTGGGGGAGGTTGCAGGACATTTCATATTTTCAAACTTTCTGTACATTCAAGAATTCTTCAAAAAAAGACGTGTGAGCCATTCGAAAGTTATGACCATTTTTGAAATCCATGTTGGACGCATCCAGAGCCGAAGCTCTATAGGTTTCTGATTCCACAACATGTACCATCTCGTTATAACTGTTTATGGAACGCATATTACGTAACAATAAGTTGTCTGAGTACATTATAAAGCTTGTGAGACTTGATGTTTTCAATTTATTTTAGAATTCCCACTATTCAGCTGCAGCACTCTACATAAGTTGCGCACGTTTTTTGTTCGGCAGTCAACGTTTTCTTATTGTTGTTGTTGTTGATGATTGATGATGATTATGTTGTTGTTGTTGTTGTTGCTGCTGCTGTTGTTGTTTATGACGTTTCAAGTCCCCGGACCTATTTCAACTCTTGCTTTTTGAAGGGTAAAGTTAAGGTGTATTCAGAACAAATTTTCGAGGATATAAAGTACGGTATACTCCACTATGGATGAGCTTTGAGCCATCCCAGTGTCACTTCATCAGCCCAGAGGGGTAAAAGAACAACCAAAATGAAACAGGACGAAGTGCAGGACACAAAAAAAAGTAAGCGTAAACGCAAGTTAAAGACTCAATATAGCAAGCATGGACCCACTATGGAACATGGGGATGACAGTGAGCTGGAAACACAAAATGAGTTAGGAAAAAAATACTTTTGTATCGGTCAAAACAAGCTTATGCTGCCTCAAAAGAGGTCCCAAGCTATAAGCCTAGTGAATTTCAGGCTGATTGATTGATTTGTGGGGTTTAACGTCCCCAAACCACCATTTGATTATGAGAGACGCCGCAGTGGAGGGCTCCGGAAATTTTGACCACCTGGGGTTCTTTAACGTGCACCCAAATCTGAGTACACGGGCCTACATCATTTCCGCCTCCACCGGAAATGCAGCCGCCACAGCCGGGATTCGATCCCGCGACCTGCGGGTCAGCAGCCGAGTACCTTAGCCACTAGACCACCGTGGCGGGGCAGTGAATTTCAGGCATACTGACTGCTTCACCATTACAGGTTATTCGATTCAAATCTTTAAAGCGATTTTTCTCAAAACGTAAAAACGTGCTTTTTTTTCGCAACCTAGGGTTACGCAAACAATAGTAGTTTTCTGCTAACCAAAATTTTCGCATAAAATTTTTGATGCTCTTTCTTTATAGGTGAAACTGTGAATTTAAGCATACTTATTGAAAACAAGCGGTAACCTTCTGTGCTAAGGCTAACTCCATGCAAAACAAACGTACCAAACAAACATTTTCACATTCTTTATGACAACGCAATTATTTTTTAGATATCATGATCATGGAGGCTAACGCAGAATGTTGCCTTCACTTAGGGGCTGTCTAGTCACGTTTGAGTACCACCAAGTTTTTTTTAGTTATGAGTCTTGGCGCCGCATATTTCAGAACATTTCAATTTTTATTAATTTAATGTTTACATTTCAGCTACTACATTATAATAAAATAACACTAAAGAGAAACAATTTTTTTGGTTTAGATAAGCTGCACTCTGAGAACGCTAATGCCTTAAGTTTCACTGTCGTAAGTTAATTACTAGCCGAGAAAGCGAAAATTGAAGTTTAATTTCTAAATTTCGCACCGAAATCTCCACGCGTGACGTATGATAATTCAAAATGTATTTTCCGAATTTTCGCGACATTGGCTCGGTGACACTTTCCGAAACTTTGTATGCTAGGGATATGGCACCCAAAGACGACAAGTTGCGTAATTTTTATCGAGTAGAAGCCAACGTGGGACCCCGTAGACACCCTCCAAATGTACTACGTCATCGTGCTTGGTGCGGAAATTTCGCGGTGGCGTCTCCGACCACATTTTCCTGTCGCACGTTTTCTCGCTTACCAACCGTCACGTAGTGGTAAGAGTGCTGTTTTCGCGATTGTTAAATTGTACTTAACTGTTACGCGGCAATGTATTGTGCTCTTAAATGTACATTTAAAGTTAAAAGTTGCCTGAGCCCTACGAGCAAAAATCATATTTATAACTTCAACTATAGCTATAACACAAACTATGAAAAAATTTTCTCGAATGTTGCCACTTAACGCATGCGAGCTGGAATGGCTTGCTATTCTCCCGCAGTAAAGAACGAAAAACTCTATATCGCTAAGCATCTTTTTTATAAGCATATAGCAGCAGGTACGGTGTAGTTTTCACAACAAATTACTCCAACTCGTCGGGACATTAAGTCCCATAACCACGGCCTTTATTGAGCCACCGTAGTGGAGGGCTCCGTAAGTTTGGACCATCTGGGTTTCTTTATCGTGCTCCTAAATCTATAAGTACAAGGACCTCTAGCCCTCTAGATTTCACCTTACCTCCATTGCGATTGTGACTGCTGCGGCCTTGATTCGATCCCCCGGTGACATCCGAGTCAGCAGGCAAGCGCTATGACTGCTATATAGTAAGCCGCGGAGGGTGCACTTAGACCTATGAGAGGAGTTTGTACTTATGAGCGGAGGGTGTACTTAGACTTAACTTTAACCACAGTTGGTTAAAGTTAAACCGTATAGTCCCACACTAGCGAATGCCTCATTATATTCTTGTTTTGGCATGTAAAATGTTTGGAACAATTATTGCTAGGGTGTTCTGGCGATGTAGAATTACGCCAAGGTAATTACGGAAACACCGTACTATCGTGGTTGGCAGGCCACAATTTTCAATTTAGTTCAATTCAATGTCTTTATTCCTTGAAAAGTCGAGAGCGAGGCGAAGTTTAACGCTTGTGTGCCTCACAAACGACAAAGCCCGTGAAACGTGAAAAGAAGCCGAGTGACGGACCGCGAGCACACTGCTCTAGTGCAGCTATAGCCTTTCTTTACGACGCGGCAAAAATAACAGCGCTCGACGTATCGTACAGGAAACGATTTAGTTGGTGGCTTCTGAAAGAGCTCTACATCTCAGTGTTCATATCTTGGGTTTCCATCCCATTTTTAAAAGATGACTTATTAAAAATTAATAATTACTTAGTGTGGGGATAAAAATAGCCTGAGTATCTGCAGGCTAGTGCGAGTAGTATACGTTCGGTTCCATTCGCCACTGAAGTGTCTTTAATTTTGAAATTCGTGGCTCAAGTTATGATATACACCCTGTACGAAGCTCACAACATATATCTTTACAAAGCACCGAAGTATGGCGCCCAATACTCTATGGTCCCTAAACAAGTTATATATACAATTAACCACCACATATCTGCAAGACCTATATTAGCCCCAATAATCATACCACCTATGCATCGAGCAACTTTCCGCAGCTGCTGTGTTTTCGGAACGCTGTCCTCTTAAAGCGGTATGGTAGCACCGCAGTGTAAACAGTACAACGTACGCTTCCGTTTCGCACGAAGGACGAATACGGTAACAGCCATCGCATATGTTTCTTAAGTATCGATTGTGCGTCTTGCCTCCACGTCATTCGACATTTTCTGTCCATGAAACTGTACCCTGATTGATTGATTGAAATGTGGGGTTTAACGTCCCAAAACCACTATATGATTACGAGAGACGCCGTAGTGGAGGGCTCCGGAAATTTAGACCACCTGGGGTTCTTAAACGTGCACCCAAATCTGAGTACACGGGCCTACAAAATTTCCGCCTCCATCGGAAATGCAGCCGCCACAGCCGGGATTTGATACCGCAACCTGCGGGTCAGCAGCTGAGTACCTTAGCCACTAGGCCACCGTGGCGGGGCATGAAACTGAACCTTGTTTTGGTATTCTCGCAAACGTGTGTCTCCGTAAGCATGTATATGTCACGGTATTATGTCGAATCGTTATTGACGTCAACTGTCTATGGCATAATAAATTTCTCTAAACGCGCGTTCTTTTTTCTGCCCGCATGCAATGCAGGAGCGGATGGCGTCGTGCCTGGACCTGGCCGCCCGCTCGTACGCGCACCAGCAGGCGGCGGCGGCCGCGCACCAACAGCGCACGGGGGCCAACAAGGGAGGCACGTCGCCCCACGACGTTCGCAGTCAGCTGCTGGGCGCCCCGACGTTGCCTTTTCCCCCGGGCCTGCACGACCGGTGGCGGTCTCCGCACCACGTGCAGGACCTGATGTCGTCGGCCGGTGACAACGCAGCGTCCCCGCCGTCGCCCTTCGGAACGGACCGCAGCGCTTCGCCCGCCAAGGGCCTGGACCTCAAGAGGACGGACCACCTGAGCGGTGAGTGGACGCACCATTACAGTGCTTAGGCCGACCGCGCATTAGTACGCTTCCTTCCATCGGGAGCTGGGAGCGCCTCACAGAACCGCAAAGCTCTCCATTCGTAGCTTTTTTACCTAAATTCTGCGCAGATGGGCTGGTTGGATATTACGTTCATATAGCAAGAAATACTTCATTGGCATTGGAAGTCTTTCCATCACCCTTCATCCTTTTATGTATTCAATGGCAAATCAAGTAACACGATATTATGAAAAGGTTGGACAAACATACGACTTGCCTTTCATTATTAGCCCACGCAATCGTGAGAACTGTCTTACGCAAGTCATTTCTGGCGCTGGGCAAGCGCACTAGCGAAGGTGGCCTTTTTGAAGACGAACTTTTTGTATTCGGCTGATGGAGCTAAGTTCTTGAAAATGAATAGTTGAAGGTTGGAGGGATAGGAGGGGCAGGTGATCGTTTAGCTACTTTGTGATTTTTAGACTATCTCCAACTCTCTCGGTTACCGCGTTAAATGAACTAAAAATACAGCCCTTAACAGTCAGGCGTTTACTTTTCTTAAATGCCGTACAACGTAAAAACACATGCATGTAACAGTATACCTAAAGGGTGACTATGCGAGCCGTATTCCCTTGCCGACCACCGATCATCGAAAAATCCTATCGTCGTTGAAGAGCTGCAGTTCAAGACTGCTGCGCGCGTTCAATGGCCCTTTTGTATGCATACGCTCTTTAAAAACACGGGACATCATGTGAACTGCAAGCGATCACTCCGAGGCGAAATCGATACGACGCCCCCCGATTAAGAAACACTCAAGCGGAATACGTGGTCAACCTGGAGCGTCGCTCGTGTGAGCGTCTTGCGTCGTTTCAATCCGGAGAAAAGACGATTATCCGTCAAAAGGTTTCTACAGCACGCGGCTTTGTCCATCCTATAAGCCTCCTACATCACGGCACCGTTCCCTTCAGTATGCAGCGGGTACACATTACAATCGAACCGTTACGGCTTTTGCTGTACCAGTCATCCCGCCAGACAAGTCTCCTACATATCAGTCCGTTCCACTCGCCTAACACGTGATTGACAGCTGATTCGGACGACATAGGAGTCGCTTTATAATTCGAAGGCGAGCGTTAAAGTCTCTCACGAGGGAACGAAAACACTGACAGAAAGAAAAAATGGGAAACCACTGTGGCAGCAGCAAAAGCCGGAATCTTTCAAATTGGTTTTGAGTCCCTGCCCATACTGTGCACACAGGCCGCGGGGGAAAAAGAAGGGGACGTCTTTATCGACGCTATCATGGTCGGACGCTCTCCGCAGAAACAAGCGACGTACGTCCCGTGTCGGAGCCAAGCTTTGCCCCGCAACTCACACACAAAGAATGGAACGACAAATTAAGATACGTCCCCGCGCCAACGCAGCCGGCTAGTGTAGATAAATGCATCACAAGAAAAGAATAACGCAGCTAGAAATGTGAACTCCCGGGTCCCGCAGATGTCACCGGCAATTCTGACAGAGCTCACGTTTTCTGCCGGACCTGTGCTGTGCGTATAATGTATACGGTGGTGCGTGTGGCCGGGGTCAGCTCGACCCGACGTCCTCTGGTAGCCGCAGCTCCACCGAGACGGGTGCAAGCAATGTACACAATATACAAGTTGGGAGTGAAATGCGCGCCACAGATACGGCGCGGCCGGCGCAGTTCGCGAGCGGAAACGTAGGGGAAAAAAAGGACGACTAACAAAAGCGTTCCTTTTTTTTTCGGGACATGCAGGCGCAAGGTGGGGAGAGCTGTCAGCGGGCGCAAAAACAAATAGCATTCGGGATTGACGCTGGCTCGGGGAGGGTCGAGAGCGTGGTGAGATGTTTCCATCGCGTGAGTCGAAAATAGGGGAAAACCAGAAAGAAAGAAAATTGGGGAAAATAAAAAGACGGGGCTCGAAAGAAAAGAAAAAAACGGGGAAATTTGGGGGAAACTACGGTATAGCAACGCGGACATACAGATGTGGAAGACGGGCGCCGAGAGTTAGAGAAAGGGACGAGCATATTGGGGTAAGGAAGGGGATGTGGTTTGAAAATACTATACGTTCACGCTGAATCTAAATACTATACGTTCACGCTACAGTGCTTGCGCATAGCAAAGTGGAAGTTGTTACAAGAAACGAAACAAATTAAATTGAGAACGAAGGTTGAAGCAGCGTGCGTTGAATGAGAGACAGGGGGGGTCGTTTTGGCTGAGAAAGTGAAAGCGTGCGAAGAACAATGAAAGCTAGGGGGAGAGGGATAGTGATGGGGAGTTGAAGATTCGATGCGAAAGTCGAGCGAAAGAAAAAGAGAGAGAGAGATGAGCGAGAGACGATCTCGTGTGAGCCGGGCAACGATAACTCAACACGGCCTGAAAAACAATATGACCAATGCCGGAGGAAGGGGCGAACAGATAAAGTGGTGTTGACAGAGTAGCGTTGTAAATGCCGCGATAAACACAAAAGAAAAAAGCGAGACGAGGCAGTAGGACGACGTGGAGAAGTGAGGATTGCAAGGAGGGGAAAAAAGGGAACTCGAACACTGAACCAAGGGGAGTTGACTGGCCTCCTCGAAATCCCCATTTTGGGATGAAAAAGAGGATAACTATGATAAAAAAATTGGTAGCCAGTGCAGCAGTCGCTGCAGGTGAATTGTGTGAGGAAGATCAACGGAGATGTTCTCAAGGTTGGAGCTGATGAACAGATTGTATTTGTTTTTTTGGCAGTGACAATGGTAACACACACGGTTGTGTCGATTCGACGAATATGCTAACGTGGTTGCTTGGGCGAGTTGGTACGACATGATTCACATAACAGTGCCGCTGTCTGTCTCCTTCTTTTCTTGTTCCTCGTTATTGGCGCTGTTTTTTTATGTTTCTAGGATGAATATGCATTACGAACTTGAATAATAATTGGGCGTTTACTTCCAAAAACCACGACATCATTACGAAGGACGCCGTATAGCTAAGTGCTCAGGAAATTTCAACTTCCGGGGGTTCTTTATCACGCACCTAAATCCAAGCCAACGAGCCCTTAGCGTTTCACCTCCATCGCAATTGCGGCTTCTCCATAATAGAAATCGAATCCCACCACGACCTCTTAGTGATGAGCCGCGCTCCATAACCGCTACCCCCCCCCCCGCACCCTCCCCAGCGGACGCACCACAACCGCTAGCCTTACGTCTGTCACCACGCCCTTTTGTGGTGATGACCATCATGGCAGGTCTACAAACTTTATACCAGTTGATATTGGTCAAACGTCGCTTCGAAAATATCCCCTCATTCAGTGTAAGAAATAAGCTCCGTTATAGTGCCGAAGAAAAATGGAGGCCGAGTTCGCAGCCAGACTGCGCGTCGCGTGAAGGCATGACGTCAGCGTTACGACACCGCTTAATATTCTCACGCGTCCGGTGCGCGGATATAAGCCTCACAACTTGTCTGACTGGCTCTTTGGCTCCACTGACGCATAATAGCAGTTTTCTTCTTTTTTTTTCTCTCTCTCTTGAGAGGCTGTTCCACGTGGCTTTCTCCGAGTGAGCGGAGTGGAGAGAGATAATGGCTTGTTGTGACGTCATCTTCTGACATGACGTCGCAAGATGGCGTCATCACAGAAAATTTTCGTTCTTTAAAAAGCGGGCTCATCTCGTAGACAGTGCTTAACAAAGTCACCTGCAGGGTAAGGGAAGGGACAATAAGATTGACGGTTAATGCCAGTGTTACCGATACGTGCCTTCACCACTGCACCTCATTATGCCTTCCTTGAAAGATGTCTAGCCCCATTGTGTAACTTAATGCATTGACAAGTGTGCGTATGCATTTCACTTTCATGTGCTACCGCGAGTGCAACATGCTGTCGAATTGAATTTAATTACTTCTGTTCGAAGAACATTTCACCGAGGCGCCGTTAAAACTCCGAATGTTACTACTGGCAATTTCACTGTGCTTGTTTGTGAATTTGTACTAAAATACCTTACATTCCTCAGACACACTTAGTCCGCAAGTCGGCAGAACGAAAACAAACACTGATTAGTCGATTTTTGCGGTGACAAATGGACAACCTGTTTGGAGTAGATGCCGAAGGTGAACTTAAGGACGTATCAATCGACGCATTTCTCGACGAACAGCCGAGCTGATTGAACCGCCAAACTATGAATCAAGATGTGTACAAGGTGAATGGAACGTCTAGAGAAGCTAATATAATTAAAATCTCTGTTCTGCATCGAAACAAGTTCGGCGGAAAGATGGGACCTTGCGGTGAATGAGTGCAAGACGATTAACCCGCAGCACAGCGTTAATCGTGTGCCTGTGAATTCCTATTGCCGATCATGTCAAAGAGGGATACGTCATCTGTTAAACTTTTGTGTGTCAAGCGGTGTGAAGCGAGGGTGGTAAAACCCAATTTTAAAAAAGATCGAGAGTCCTTTCCCTAAAGCAAAAAAAAAAACGAGGACAAGCAAACCTCAGTGTGTTCATCCGTGATGCACTGCACTTTCCTTTCTTCCTTTCTTCCTTGCTTTTTTTCTTCTTTCTTTCTTTCTTTCTTTCTTTTCTTCTTTTTTTTCTTTCCTTCTTTCATTCTTTTTGCCTTCTTCTTTCGTTCTATCGCATTGTGAAATGCTGCCTTTTATCAGGTTAATTTTTCCCTGACATGGATTGGATCTTCCCCCGCGTGCTTATCAAAGCCAGACACTATATTTTTGCAGCAGGCTACAATTACATCCATGCGTTCCTACCTAAGCAACAACAAAATGTAGCAACGTGTAATGACAACTAACTTTGATAAAGGATCAGATTGGCATATCAAAAACGGCTGATGATCACCAAGCCCACGACTGATAGGGCCTCTGTTATCGGAAAACAGCGCATGGAAATATTCATGTCACCAGCGCACCTTTGCTTTTCTCTACGCTCACCCACACCGCGTTTTTAGCGGACAACTTTACATCTGCGAGTTTTAAAAGCTTGCCCTAGAAAAATCATAACAATAGAATTCAGAGAAACGGTCATATTTCTGTTCCGGATCGAATGTCCCCGCGATGAGAAAAACGCGGGCAAGTAATCATCGTTTATTTGCGGACATATTGGCAGCCGCCAACTTGTGGTGGCCACGCGCAGCAACTGCCAGAACCGAGCCCCCTCCCGTCCCATCAACAGTCCCTCTTCGGCGGCGCTCAATTCGCTTCATGTCTCCTAAGAGTCGAAACAAGCTATACCGCCTTACTCTGTGTCTGCAAAAATAAGAGGATAGACACCACAAAGTAAAGAAGCCAGCAAAGAATGGCGGTGGCGACGTAATAGTGTGCCGATATGAGCGCTCGTCCATCTTGCTCGCAGGGTTCTGGGCGCGCGTTCGTATAGCGAGAACGGCCCGGGTACTCGAAATCGGACTCGGGCCGCAATCAAAGTCCCCTCGCTCTCCCACTCCTCCCCGCGAAACGCTGCGGACCTCGTACATGCGAACGGACAAGCAAAAGCCACGCAGAGGGTCGACGTTGCATCAACGACAGGGTCGCGCGCCGCGATCTGACCGCAGGTTAGCGCAGCCACCAAATAAGAAAAAAGGGACCGCTTCGCCCGTCCCTCCCTCTTTCTTCCCTATCGTTTTCCCGTCTTCGCCGAGATGCTACGGACTTGAAGCGGTGAGGGGGGGGGGGGGAGACGGGGAGAGAAAAGAAGGAGCAGTGATCGCTCGCTTCACAGGGTCGGGGAGGCCACAGATGGATTGTCCCGAGCTGCGTAAATTGAGAACAGCTCGGACGGATTAAGAGGGGAGTGGGGGTTCTAGCTTGCTAGCTAGCCATCCGCCGTCCTGCTCCCGCTGCTGTTGCGAGATTCGCCCACTCCTGCTTGCGGCGCTGGCAGCCGAAACCGAACCGGGGTTCTTTTTTTTCTGTTTCTCTCCTCACCGCTTCACGAGCATCCTTTCTACCTATACGCCTGTCGATCGGCTTCTGTTTGTTATACGGTCGTCCGATGCTCGATTTCGCTTTGTTGACCCGCTTGTCGCGGCTTTTTGTTTGTCTGTTTGTTTGCCAACAAGACTCCTCGGGGGCGTTGTGGGGTCCGCGGCGAAATGGCAATCCCCATACGCGCTGCTCGGCTCCTTCCACACGGTGAAACGCACCTGGTCCGCTCGATGTTTCCTCTATTTCGCGCCCCTGTCATTCATAGTTCCCCATTGCCGGTATGCTAAAAAAAGAGAAAATAGAGTTGACGCGGAGGCAGACGACCTCCCGCGATGCTGTCAGCAGGTATCGTCTGCTCTCGAGTTCGCGAAAAGATGACGAGATCGCGCTCGGGTCCCATCTTCTTTTCGGTGTCCATCGACGTCCTTGATTACGCTTACTTGTGTGATGACGTCGCTGTCCGCAATCCTCGGCGTTGTTGACAGGTGGTATAGGAGGGTGGCGGGATGTTCCTTTTCCGCCCTAAACTCCCCCTTCTTGCTCTTACTATTCCCTATTCCGCAACACCGGGGAAGAAGCCGACGAGCTTCAGGAAAGAAGGCGATCTCTTTCAGGTTCGTCTGTTACCTCACAAAAAAGGGAAAAATAAAACAAACTTGGCGGCGACTTTCCCCCTCCCCTTTTAGAGTCAGCTCTGCGTTCGCGGCTCGTCCTGTGTCAATTTCGTTCGCGGATCAACGGTCGTCGTCGCCAGTGGCGCCGCTCTTACAGCTATCAGGGTTGAGGAAAAGATAGAGAAAACAAAAATAGGAAAACGAGGCCTTCTTGTTGGCCGAGATTCTATTTTGAAGGGGACGTTGGGCTTGCTAGAGCGGGGATTTCTCGCCTATCACTTCCCTGCGGCACAACGAAGCGCGCAGAAATCCATCCCTAGCTTTGCTTCGCTCGTCGCCTCTCGAGCCATCGACCGCGGTCCACGTCTGCGTTATCTTTATTCATAGCTTTTATCTTCCCAATTTTAGCTCCTTCGGCTTGCATTTTCTTTTTTTTACTTCTCTCGACGCAACGTGGCCTAGGATACAGCATGGTCCCCTCGATTCGCTTCTTTCGTAGGTCTATACATGTATACATCTATTTTTTCCCTCCTCAAATATCTTCAAAAGGATCGTCTTTCACGCATCCATTTTTGTTGTCTGCAAGGCGTTCTGAGCACGTCGGCGACCCCTGGGTGTTTGTTTGGGTGCATCGGAGAAAAAAAAAACGGGTTGTCTGTTTGCGCCCACCCAGGCGGGGTGCTTCCGCGACCAGTTTTCTTCGTGGACGAAACACTTTCCGTTCCTCAGCGTTCTTCCTCATCTTGCCTCTTCAGGACCCGGGTCAACTTTCATTTATCTATTTACTTCCTTATTATTGTTTTTTCTTTCAATGGCGCTGGTAGAAGCTGTTGTCATCGCTGCCTCGAATGGCGCGCCGCCAGCGCGTTTTCTACACGTTGGCGGAGGTTCCGTTTGACGGAAAAAAAGAGCCGCACGTGAACGATTTTTCCGTCAGAGACGGGCTGCCTTTCCTTCTTTTGTCTCGTCCGCTGTGTATTGGGAACCTGACGCGTTCGCTCTTGCCGCTGCGACCGTTGGGACGGTGTATTTCGCTTATTCCTTCCCGCCAGCTGTGCCCTCTATAGCACATTATTCCCTTCTAAATAATCCTTAGTTACTCGCTGCCATCTTACGCCCCGGATCACCTAAAAAAGGTTACTCTATTACATTCCACTTGCTGCTAACACTGACGGCGCATTGCAATGATCCTTTTTACTGCTGAGCGCGATGTCACGCGTTGACGTCACGTTTTCAATTACGTCATGCGTCCCGCAGCTCAACGCGACATGTCGAACATCACGTCTTGACGTCACATTTTCAATTACGTCACGCGTCACGCTGCTCAACGCTACACGAGAAACTTCGCCTAAGTCACGTGTCACGCCTAAGTCACGCCTAAGTCACCAACGCCCCAACTTGACTATCACTTGTGACGTGTTAATGGTAGCGATCACCAGCAATACTGCCGCCTTACTTCATTAAAGCCTGCGTCTGTCTCTCTCTTTCTCTCTACACCCGTGCAGGCCCCCTCGGGTCTCCGAAGTGGACGCTGGGCCAGGCCACCAGCTGTCCCGTGTGTGGAATCACCTTGGCGCAGGCGCAGATGGCTGACCACTTCCAGCTAGAGATGGACAAGCTCGCAGACTTCTACAGGTCTGTATATGTGTTGAATGTGGGCCATCGAACGAGCACACTTTGCGTACAACGATAATTCGTACGTGCGCTCCTTAAGTACGCATGTAATGCTTCCGAGTGTGCTATACGCGCCTAATTTGCGAATGAGGCGTGCTGCTTTCTACTAAACCTTTTATATTTACTTTTGTCACAATCTCTACTCATGGTATGGCTTCTTTTCTTCACAAAGTGTTTCTATTCCCTTCACCCAAAATACTAAGCAGGGTAACCTGCTCCTTTCCTCTATTTTCTTCGTCTCCTTGTATGTTTGTGTGCGGTTGGACATCAAATAATCAGAAGAAGGTGGAAGCGCAATACAATAATGCATACACGATAATAATGAAGGCTTGAAAAGCCGATTTGACAGTAAGCAATTATCGAACCTGCAACGTTAGTACAACCTTATTATAGTTAAGAACGTTTCTGGTATTGGGCACGTGACCGGAGACAATATCTACTACCCTGTATTGGCGACAGAGAAAAATATAAGTAGAGTGAGCAGGATTGTGACTCTTGAGGTGGTATTATAATTTTTTTAATATTGGCAGGTATTCGTAACCATTGGGTGTGGCATCTTCACAATCTCTCTCCCCACTTTTTTTTCGTTCTTTTTTCTCTTTCTTTTTGTTCTTATTAACGACTCACCCTCTGATCATGGCGTCGCCCTTTCGCAGCTGTCGTCGGTGGGTCGACCGGACGCACGAGGACAACATGCCGCTGGTGAGTTGAACTGCATGCGGACCCAACAAAAGCGTTCATGCTTCTTCAGAACGGGGCGTGCAGTCTATACGGACAGCATATTGTATACGTTCTTTGTTGCCCCGCCGCGGCGGTCTAGTGGCTAAGGTACTCGGCTGCTGACCCGCAGGTCACGGGTTCAAATCCCGGCAGTGGCGGCTGCATTTCCGATGGAGGCGGAAATGTCCTAGGCCCGTGTGCTCAGATTTGGGTGCACGTTAAAGAACCCCAGGTGGTCAAAATTTCCGGAGCCCTCCACTACGGCGTCTCTCATAATCATATAGTGGTTTTGGGACGTTAAACCCCACAAATCAATATACGGACAGCATAATTCACGTGCGCGACACCACAATCTAAAAAATATCGAGTAAAAAGGGTGTCTTTTTGTCGCACAACAATAATCGTCATCAAGCTTGCGTGCACTTCCTTTCTTGAAAACTCGGCGCTGGCCACTTTCCTATCGAGAATACAATGTAACCCTGATAATGGGCATGTCGATCGTGACCGAAATGTACCGGGTGTGGGGCGATAGCGCAAGGATGGAACACAATATAGATGACGATTATTGTTGTGGGACAAAAAGACACCCTTTTTACTCGCTCTTTTTTTTTTACAGTGCATAATATGAACGTTAATGAACAGTAAGCAAATCGTTTTTTTTTTAATTCCGCTCAGAATTGCATTGCTATACTAACCGGAAATAAAGCATGGTGCCCCCCACCTTCTCTCCGCCTTCGCATTTAAGAGACGGAGAGCAAAGTCTGTCGCTCCATACGTTGACTCAATAGAAAAAGGGCGCGCTGCGATTAACTCCCCTCTCCCTCCTCCAGCCTAAAAACAACCTTGCGCAGCCTATGCTGGCGCTGACAGCTTTATCCCTATTAAACAGGACATCCTTCCTGGATTAGTGCATGGATGTATTTAGAGACGCAGTTCATCAATCAATCAATCAATCAATCAATCAATCAATCAATCAATTCTTTTTTTTGTGGGCATCAAATAGCAAAAAAAAATACCAAGACCGGTTCCGTGACTCATCCTGTGAAGCTTGCCCCGCCGCGGTGGTCTAGTGGCTAAGGTACTCGGCTACTGACCCGCAGGTCGCGGGTTCGATTCCCGGCTGCGGCGGCTGCATTTCCGATGGAGGCGGAAATGTTGTAGGCCCGTGTGCTCAGATTTGGGCGCACGTTAAAGAACCCCAGGTGGTCGAAATTTCCGGAGCCCTCCACTACGGCGTCTCTCATAATCAAATAGTGGTTTTGGGACGTTAAACCCCACAAATCAATCAATCAATCATCCTGTGAAGCTTCGTGTACTCGACGCTGCAGTTAAAATGACAGGATCACAATTCGTAACGTTCATCCTTCGTACGCAATCTCTGCCACGGGCCAGCCGCTTTCTCCGGCGATATGTCCGGCGCTCAGATACGGGCTGCACATATCTTCAGCGGGGACTTTGAGTAGCACATGGTCGGTAGTTTACGCGCAACGCAACATTGCTTAACGAAAATTTTGCGCTCGCAGCGCGAAGACACAAACGAAACGTTTACGAGGACCTGCGCAGACTATCAACTGACCTTTATTCAATACTCGTTACAGCACCTCATGATCACTGCGCATGAGCAGAAGGCGTATAGTATTCTCCTTCACATATAAATAAGGATACAAACTTTACCTACTTCTTATGTAAAAGCATGTACCATGTCGTTCTGCTCATGCGCAGTGATCATTATGGGTCCTGTAACAATATAGTTTTTTTTCTTGATAAATAAATATTAGTTTAGATGGATATGTGGGGTTTAACGTCCCAAAACCACCATATGATTATGAGAGACGCCGTAGTGGAGGGCTCCGGAAATTTTGACCACCAGGGGTTCCTTAACGTGCAGCCAAATCTGAGCACACGGGCCTACAACATTTCCGCCTCCATCGGAAATGCAGCCGCCGCAGCCGGGATTTGAACCCGCGACCTGCGGGTCAGCAGCCGAGTACCTTAGCCACTAGACCACCGCGGCGGGGCGTATAAATATTAGTTTTAGCGCTGGTCCTTGTGAGCCTTCCTTTGGTGTCTTCGTGCGGTGTGCGCCAAATTTTTATTATGCAGCGAAACCAGCTGGCCCGCCTTTCCCTATTATGACAATATTACTGTCCTGTGTATGAACTGGACTTCGCGTGGCGTCTTTCCTGCTTACATAACACATAAAGGACGACATCGCAGCATTGGGTCGCACCGCGAGTTTAATCAACGTGCATTTTTTTTCTTTTTTTTCTATTCCCGGCAGCAACCAGAACCGCAATCTGCCTGCCGAACACCTTACGAGGCCGGCAAGCGATCGCCCCTATCTCGGTGGGAGGTGAGAGCCTGACTTTGTATATATGCTCCAATCCACTTCCTATAGTGCTTGTTTTATTCGCCATTTTCGTATCTCTCTGTCAAGCCGTATTCACGCGACGAACGCAATCGCGGACGGATCAGTCACGTGACGTGTGGCGTCCTTCGGGATCCCTCCACAGCAGCAGCATTCGCACGACCGGAGAGAATTCTCGCCAAAAGCGAGGATTTCGTCATTGCGCTCCGAGTATCCCAACAGCGATTTGGGCCGTCCGTCGTTTCACAAATCGGTCAGAGCGGACCGAAGCGGGAACGTGGGAACGGCTCACGTATGGTGACGTAATACGCAATCCGCAGGCTCGAATCGCAATTTGGTCCGTCGTGTGAATACAGCTTTATGTGTTTTAGCTTGAACAGGAAGCAAATTTCGTCAATCGTATCTGTAAAACTTTTTTTCCGCAGAGTGTCCTGGTGTTATTTACTTGAACTTAACCTAATGACGCCAGCAAGCACTGGAGCCAAGAAATAGATTGTCATTTCGTCAATATTTAAGCAGGGTTGTGGCGACTAAGATATACCCGGAAATAAGTTAACATGGACCTAAGACACCTTCGTCCTTGGTGTGGCCCGATCGCGAACCTTCACTTTAGATGTTCTTTCTTTGGCTTCATTGTTGGCTTCATTAGGTGATGCCTAAGAAAGAAACGAGCTCTTCAGACCATTATTTTGTTTTTGCATGTATACTGTACATTGTACGTTGGTGTCATCAGAAGGGACATTCTATACGTTTTCCTGATTGTCCCCATGTTTTTATTTACGTTCTTTTACTTTGTTTTATTTTCCAGACCTACCTCAAGGTTCGCGGTAACCGTCATCAGCGATTGAATGGTGGGTACAGACTTATATGTCACTTTTTTTTAAAATAAACGTTGAAACTACAGATTTACGCTGTGGTCGACTATTCTTCCATGAACAGGCCACCTACGTCTATGCCGTTAAAGAAAAGCATATAACCTCTTTCATGGCATAAGAATCAAGAAATTAAGTTTGCTGTATAGCAATGTTTAACAAATCTCAGAAATGGCTTTAAAAATTAACGTTTCCATAGAAACGCATCACCACAAACGCCAAGTGCGCGCGCAAAAAAAACGAAAAACAAAAGACTGGTTTAGTTAAATTTTGAGACATGTCCTGGCCAAAAAAAAAAAAACCTTTTTCGTCAGCATCGCTGATCCGGAACCTTTCAATGTAAAGTTTCCTTCATAGCCAATCTACGGGGCCTCAGTGTTTATTCTATGCCTTATACCCAATTAAATGAATGAACGAACCAACAACCAGTCGTTCGATCAAACTCCCATCACAAACGTTTCCTTTTTTTCCCTCTCTTTTCTGTCTGCTTCGTATGCGCCACGCAGCGCTGTGCGGTCGTCGTCGACGCGCCGAGCTGCCGCTGGACCTGCAGTCGGCGGACGGTGGTTCCCCGCCGGGCACGCCCCGGAGTAGACCCCCGCCGCTCAAGGTCGAACTGTCGGACGCCTCCTACGAGTCCGCCGCCGGTGAGTGCACACACCCTCACATAACGTCCAATGATATATGGATGGGCTACAACATTTGGTCGCATCGAGGGCCTTTCATTTCTGACTTGTTCAGCTTGGTTGCGATGGTCTTAGTCCTGAGAGATTGATTGATTGATATGTGGAATTTAACGTCCCAAAGCCACCATATGATTCTGAGAGACGCCGTAGTGGAGGGCTCCGGAAATTTCGATCACCTGGGGTTCTTTAACGTGCACCCAAATCTGAGCACGCGGGCCTACAACATTTCCGCCTCCATCGGAAATGCAGCCGCCGCAGCCGGGAATCGAACCCGCGACCTGCGAGTCAGCAGCCGAGTACCTTAGCCACTAGACCACCGCGGCGGGGCCTTAGTCCAGAGAGTTCCAAGTAAACGGGAAATCAATGGCACATCGAAATACCTATGTCACGTGTTTGGCCAAGAGATAAGAGCAATGTGTGTGTGTGTGTGTGTGTGTGTGTGTGTGTGTGTGTGTGTGTGTGTGTGTGTGTGTGTGTATGTGTGTGTGTGTGTGTGTGTGTGTGTGTGTGTGTGTGTGTGAGTGTTTGTGTGTGAGTAAGTGAGTGAATAAGCGTGTAACTTAGTGAGTATGTGAACGAGTGTGTGTGTGTGTGTTTTTGTGTTTGAGAGAGTGATTGTGTGGTGAGTGTATGCGCGTGTGTGAGTTAGTGTGCGTGTGTGTTTGTATGAGTGAGTGTGTGTTTGCGTGGGCGCGCTCTTTTTCGAAGAAAAATTGATAAAAAAGCGAGTTGGTCTTTCCTTGCACAAAGAAAAACTTAAGCGCGCAATCGCACTAAAAATAATAAAAAGCCAGCCCTACTCGAAAAGGGGGTATGATGCATGAGCCATGAAACGACAACCTGCAGGATTCTGTATGCACGCCTGAACGCTCAAGCATGAAAACATGTTATTACATTGAAACGTGACACAACGCCTGCCAACAGATATTTCCCAATACGGAACGTTCAAATAATACATGCATTTATCAGTCTAATCTGATGTTCATGAGTGCCAAGAGATAAGGTCAGGGAGAGTACTGTGTTGCTTTAACTTTCAGTACGAAGACTATAAAACAACATGTGTGTTTAGAAGAAGTGAATAACGATTTAGAGTACTTACTACTCTACTATGGGAGAGCTGAAAGCAGTCCCCAAGAAAACGCCTGAAAGATTCAGAAAAGGAACTGTTGAATCAAGAATTCATATACAGAAAGAATGGAATGAAAGCAACCGCGCTGTTGAGACCACAAGATCACCTCTGTAGTCATCACATTCTCGACGTACAGATTCGTTACTTTTCGCGCACTCAGTTTAATAAATAAAGTGTTCCTTTTAGCATGATATACAGTAAATGACGCATCATGGAGACATGCTTTCTTCCTTCCTTCCTTCCTTTCTTTTTTTTGTTTCGCGAACGTGCTGCGCATGCGCAGAAGCGAAACGGCACGTGCCGTCAATTTACGGGCGCCTCCGCGGAGTCACCCGCGTTAGCTCGAATAAGTGGCCCCATCCGCACGTGTTCACCCCACGTGAACTTCCAGCGGGAGAGCGTGCGCCTTCGCGTAGCCCTCGAAATTGGATGCAGTGATATTGTCTTTCCCGGCTCGTAGCTCACGCGCTCCACACATTCTCGGCAGCCTCTCGCGTCAGTTCTTTTTTTTCTCTTTTCTTTTTGTTTTTTGCTTCCTTGCGTGCTTCTCATTGTTTGAATACACGCGAGAGCCGCCTGTAGGTGCGTGCTTCAGCACACTGACGGCGCCCGACTGCCCCGAATTCCATTCGTGCTTCTCCACTTGTGTCATGAACGCGTTAGCAACGCTTTGGCAGAAACAAAGAAAAAAAATAATAGAACGAGAAACTCCAAGGTAAACGAAACAAAATACACCCCCCCCCCCCCAAAAAAAAAAGAACTAGAGTATCGATTGCTGGCAGCCTTTTGTCCATCCCGCAATATCATCTACCGAGCACAGCGAGTGACGCTGCGACCGGGCACATATATTTTGGACGAAACGCAGCGTGTAAAAGCGGTCGCTTCTATCGGGGCCATCTCTCCCCAAACACACACACACACGCCGTACAAAACCTAGCGAAGCACTCGCCCTAGTTCCGTGCAGCATCCCGCAAGCGAAAGTGCCATATATGAGACGCAGTTATGGAGGCTATGGCGCAGCCACTACTGTCTCTGCTCAGGTGTAGAGCCAAGGCCAGCGGCGCAACGCTGGCTACGCTCCGGGGGAACAGGGCGCGCAGACCGGCAAGACTTGAAAACGCCGAGTTGAACGCGAGGATGCGCACAGTATTGCCACTCGCCTCACCGACCTCGCTAGCTGCGTCACCGAGCCGGCGTTGTTCGGCCTCTGTTCCGCCGCCTTGCTTCCCTCTCTCCCTCTTTCGGCTGGTCTCCCTTTCTCCCCACCTGCGTTTCCCGAAATCCTTTCTGCCCCGTTGAGTCCCCGTTATGCGGCCTAGCTGCGCCCTGAGCACGCCGGGCGGAGAGACTACGTACTCTGACCCGGCAGCGCGCGATGAGTCCACTTATTAAATGACGTTCTTCGCGGTGGTGAAGAAAAGGGAGGAAGATTTATACGGGGATATGCGACAGACCGTGGGCAACGTTGAATTCACGGGAACGAACAAGAACGGCCGTCCTGTCCTCCGGGCTTCACACAACCATTCGTTTCTTTTGGTTGCTTCTTCGTTTCGAGACGGCCTTGCACTTCGGCTGCTACGATAGTTGGTATAGGTTACCAACTGTCGTTCATGACATTATCGAATACGTAAGGCAAATCCTGCCCCCCACCGCTAAGCTCTTACGAAAAAAAAAGGAAGCATTTATCATCGTCACGCTATAGGTCAAGATTGGTTTTTCCATGTGAACCTGCAGCTTAGCAGAAACGCAACGGTTACCGTATAACATTCGTGGTAGAAAGCTTTCGTACTCTCTTAGTCTATACGTTAAGCGGAGAAATCGGAAAGGTGACCGTGAACCAACGTTTAGCGTAAGATCTCAAACTATTGGAAAAGTATTCGAGTCTATCCAATGCCACTATAGTTGCCGCCGCGTGTGCCAACTTGTTTCCGAATGTTGTGAAGCGACACCATTGCGTATGTGCTCAGTAAGGATGCCTGCGCACGAGCTACAAAACAAACTGCTCTTACATGCCACACTACCCACTTTCCATGGTGTATTACTCGTCCACCACGCTCGATCACTGGTTACGTCGCTCTGCTGCTGACGCGAAGGTCGTCGCTTCGATCCAGGCGGCGGAGGTGTCATTTCAGCGGAGGCGAGATCATAGCGGTGTGATGCTCGACAATTCCTGAGCCCTCCACTACTGCGTCCTTTATAATCATATCTTGGTTTTGGAACGTTAAACCCCAGATATTGATATTAGTGGGGTATATTACGTTGAAATATTCCACACAAAAAAAACATTTCCACTGTGGTCCAATGATTACGCAGCTGTGCAATGCAACAGGAGGAAGAAATCGCGAATCATGTCCATGGCTCGTAAAAGTAGTACTGTTTATACTTTTCTATTTACAACAGTGAATGACTGCTTAGGCTAGATTTAGCAATGTTTCGTGAATATATCGTGTTCCACCTTTTTGCACCACTGCCCGCGATGTTGGTTAACGCATGATTGAGACTCACTTTACCCCCGAGTCCATTCAGTGTGTTTAATAGCATTTTGCTCCTTTGTCACTTGCCGAAATGGTACGAGGGTGGTACCAAAAGTAAGATTTCCATATTTTTTTTACTAATATGTAAAATTTGTTGTTGCTCTTCATTGACTTCGTTGAAACATTTGCTTCACTTGTTTGTCTTTTTCAACATAGTCTTCTTTTTGGGCACCCTTTTGAAGACGGTGCTCTGGCTTTTGTATGCTCAAGTCGCAGAAATCTCCCGCCAACCCGTTGAGGAAGTGCGTGACCACTGCTCAGCCTTCATCATCGCTCTTCATCATGCTCAGCCTTCATCATCGCCAGAGCGATGTCATTGTCTAGACTGCTGTTTTGTTTCGGGGCTGTGACAAAACAGCCACGTTCCATCTCCCGTGACGATGGCCCAACAAGAGAGAGAAACGAGAAAAAAAAGGAAGGCAGGGAGGTTAACCAGATGCTAGTATCCGGTATGCTACCCTACACTGGGGTTGGGGAATAAAGGGCTGAAAGAGAAAGGGAGAGTTAAAAAATAGATAGGAGAAAAACACCGAAACACACGCACACACAAAAATCAGTCCACTCAGAGGCGTTCCGACAGGCCAGTAGCTCGCAAGAAGCCCAGTAGCGCTTGCACGGCTTTCTTCTGTGACGATTGGTCATGACGATGGCGCAGTATACTTTCTTCTGACAGCGGCTGGTCATCTAACCTGTTTAGTTTATTAGAAAGGTGTTGTCTTTCCAGGTTGTATTTCGGGCAGTCACACAGGTTATGTCGAATTGTTTCTTCCTCTTCGCAGTGTGCACAGTCGGCGGTGTCGGCCATCCCTATGCGGAACACGTACGCACGGGTAAACGCGACTCCCAACCATAGTCTGCACAGAGTAGTAGCATCGCCTCGTCGAATTTTTGTTGGAAGCTGTATGCTTAACGTTGGATCAAGGGATCGTAATGTTGCATGCGTAAAGAGAGGCTCATTCCAAATAGCCATGGAGCGTTGGCGAGCAAGCATGCGGAGCCTCCTAGCAGCGTTCGTCCTTGAGAGAGGTATTGACTGGTTGTTGTCTTCTGTATGGGCTGAACGGGCAGCTTGATCAGCTCGTTTGTTACCGATAATTCGACAGTGGCTTGGCAACCACCGAAATATAACGTGGTGCCCTTTCTCTGTTATATGGTGTAGCATTTCTGCTGTTTCAAATACCAACTGCTCGTGTGGACCACGGCGTAGATTTGACAGAAGTGACTGCAGTGCCGCCTTGCAGTCGCTGAGAACCATCCAACGTTGCGTGCTTTGGTCGTTAATGAAACGCAGCGCAGCGCGAAGCGCTACAAGCTCTGCTGCCGTTATTGTGGTTGCATCAGCTGTCCTGAATTTGATGGTTGTGGCGTGCGTTGGAATAACGACCGCCGCAGTTGAGCTGTTTGGCAGGACGGAGCCGTCGGTGTAGACGTGGGTGCAGTCTTGGTACTTCTCGTACAGCAGAAATAAGGCGAGCAGCTTGAGGGCTGGTATTGAGAAATCTCATCTTTTCTGGATGCCTGGTATTGTCAGGTTGATGACTGGCTGTTTGAGGCACCATGGAGGAATTGAAGGTCTCGTCGCGGGTGTAAAACCAGTTGGTAGGGAGTCACCATGTGTAGTTATTGTTCGACAAAAGGAAGTATGAGGTCTATCCGCTGGTAGAGAGGCTCAATGGTGATGGGGAGTCCGGCCCACATGCCTTATGCGTGTCCTCAAAGCTTCAATGGTCCAACAACTTCTTCTCGTTGCCTTCCTGCTAGAAGAAGAAGCTGCCTCTCCGCAACAAGAAGCATTGCGTCGTTTGCGAGCGTGTTGAACAGACATGCACTCTTCAGCATACAAACCGCAGTCACTTGCCGATGAATCTCCACAGACGGTATCTTCCTTGGCTGGAGAAAGTTAATTACTGCCCGAATCTCGCACTTGAAGGCAGCGGCGATCTGCACTTTCATCCCTGACGGCTGCTAAACTGAGCGACGTAGCGAGCCGAGGACGGGCGGGCTCGAGAGAGGATGAGTGATTGCGCACAGCCCTGTTGTCGGATTTAGCCTAGCACCTTTTCCTCGAGGCTATAGCTCATTGGGAACCTTGTTTTTCGTACAACCCCCGTAGACGCAGATGCACTGCGTGATGTAGTGCACTGCAAAAAACACCAGATGGTCAAAATTTCCGTAGCCCTTCACAACGACATGCCTTGTAATCACCTCTAGATTCAGGCGTGCAAAACCCCGGAGATTATTAAATGCGAAGCATTTCTTAGCGAACTTCGGTGACTTTTCGCGTATCTATCTATCTATCTATCTATCTATCTATCTATCTATCTATCTATCTATCTATCTATCTATCTATCTAGCCGCCTACGACTTTTAGCTGTCCTGACCCTTCAGATAACGGTATCGATACCAAACTTGGTATCTGGTGTCTGTCTGTCTGTCTGTCTGTCTGTCTGTCTGTCTGTCTGTCTGTCTGTCTATCTATCTACCTATCCATCTATATATCTATGTATCCATCTACCTATCCATCATATATCTATGTATCCATCTATCTATTCATCCATCTATCTATCCATCTATCTATCTATCTATCTATCTATCTATCTATCTATCTATCTATCTATCTATCTATCTATCTATCTATCTATCTATCTATCTATCTATCTATCTATCTATCTATCTATCTATCTATCTAGCCGCTTACGCTTGGGTACTCTCGTGGTCACCCCCTTAACTTGACGTGAACCAAAATTAGCATGGGAGGGTAAGATGGTTTGACGAATATGACGCGCTGGTCAATACATGAGTAATGTCACAATCCCGTCACGTACGTCGTAAAACACTTTGCGCCAGACAGTGGCACATACCCACAGGTGGGTATGTGCCGCTAATATGCCGGTATGTGCCACAGGTGATTGTCACTTAGTATCTAACCAGGAACGACGAGAACACACATGGTCAATTTTAACGCAAGAGCGTTATGAAATACCCGACATCTGTAGCGTCGACCCGAAGAATGCAAAGAATAAATGTCATGGTCCTAGCTGGAATCAAACCCAAGCATTCTGCGTGGTAACGAAGCATTGTACCACAGATCTACGCCAGGTCCCGGAACTTCTTTTCAAATAGACGCTAATCATCGTGAAACGTCAATAGTGCACATGGTTGTAGTGCTGCCTACCCGATTTCATAAATATTACATAGGTACTCCTTTGACACAGCCGCCATGTTGGGTTAATGTCAATTTTGGTTAGTTGTCATGCGCTGAAGTTGATTTATGTAGCAGTCTTCAGGGCCAGCATCATCGAAACGTCAGCACTTCATATCAGCTTCTTGTGTTGCTAATACGCATGATCCAGATGAAATCTTTGCGCAAGCGCAAACAAACATCCTGGCATTATATAAACATCTGCATCTCTTCAACTTGTGTCTGTGCGTACAACATTTGTACATATATTTAGCGTCATTTCCTGACGTATCCTCAATAAAAACATTTCAACGCGGTCACCTTCCCTCCGCATGCTTCGCATGACGTCGATTCCCACGTAGAGGGGATCTGCCGAATTTTTATTACTCTCATTCTTTGTCATTAGAGCGCTGTCATAGTTTAACTAGATTAATGCCCACCTTATTTACACCTTGTACGCCGAAGACAGTTTTGCGCAATGCAAACAAAAATGCCCCAATACCGCTCAACACGACGCTATACATACGGGAGGGGGCGACATATTCGAAAGGGGCCAAGAAAAACGAGGATTTGACCGCTGAACCGAAAATGGGGAGTTAAAACGTTGGTAGAGAATGGGTAAGCGACCACCCGACCCCTACAGAGAGTGCGCTGCCGGCTTCGTCACATGGCCGAAGCCACTTTTCTATAGACGACACCCACGAGGAGCGTTGTAATATTTCGCTATTTGTTTTTTTTTACTAATATTTGTCGTGTGTGGCGGTGGGGATGATTTTCTTTTTTTATTCTATGTGTACTTTTTTTGCAAACAGACTGGTTCGTACTGAAATGTGTGCTATTTTCTCTCATATATATTTTTCCTTTCTACATCTTATGTACGTAGCTCTGTTGCGCAGTGCACTCAAAGTTTCGCTAAGTTTTTCCATTCTTTCGTGCTTAACGGTTCTTTTTCTCACTTTCCCACTTCTTCTCCTGCAGAGCGTTGCCGATCGGGATCTCCTGGAGGAGGCGGGAAGGATCCCCAGTCGCCTTCGGGAATTCGAGATCGAACGGGGAGCGCCGACGGGAACGCCGACTCTCGGGCCTGGCGGTGAACAGTCGTCCACGGGGCGTGACGGGTGAGTTCTTTCCTCTTCATAACGCCTTTCTTCTTTCTTTTGTTTGTTCGTTTGTTTTTGTTCCCTTTTCTCACGGTATTGTATCGCCATCCGCAAAAGCGACAGGTGTTTTCTACGAAAACTGCTATACCGGATTAAAAACCCGTCAGCGGACGCCATTGTTTTACATTTTCGGTGACGGGTTACTGGAGCAGTGGCCCAATGAGCTGCTTTGGGATGGCCGCGCTTTGCATAACACGTTGCATCCGTGTCCTTTTCTCTAAGCATCGTAGTGAGGCAGCAGCGCTGCTTTCACAAGCTAGTTTTGTTTCGTTCATTTTTTCGTTTTTTCCTCTGTTTGTAGTTACAGCAAAAAATCACCCTGGCTCCTGTAGAACGAGGAACGCGAGAGAGTACGACGCACGTTGGTTTTTTTCACGGTATATTCACTGACGTTTCGGCTGGTGGACCAGCCTTTGTCAAGTAAAAGTTACTTTGGCAAAGGTTTCGTCCACCGACCACAACGCCAGTTGCAATGATGCGATTTGTTGCAATGATGCAAGCAGCTTGCATCATCTACTGACATCACCCTGAATGCACCATCTGGGCTGCGTGTCCTGCAGAGTTTTCCTACGTTTGTCGCAGCTGTCTGGGTAGATGAATACATGTTGCCAGGTCAACAAAGTTGTCTAGGACAATGCAGCGGCGCGCTGCGGGCTGAACTTACGCCGTTTCCCTATTACACTTGGTTCTAAAAAAGCCAAATTGTACCGGCGTGGCCACTTATATCGAACATATGCCCAAATGCAGGCTATCTCGAGCTAGTCATTATCGGTATGCACTACACCGAAACGCGCCGTAATGTGTCGAAGAGGGCTGTTCCAGGGCGCTAGACAAATGTGTTGACCTGTGTAAATAATCATACCAATATGCGTGGCTCCTTTTAATCGGGCTAACACAATATGCAAACTGTTACAATAAAGGGTGAGTTCTGAAGAAAGGAACCCATATCAGATACAAGAGTGGCAAGACTCGAGAAGGTCCTCTCACGCTCCATGCATGTTCCTCACAATGTCCATTGGCGCAACGGGAGGCACTCTTTTGTCGTTTGATCGCCATCAGTCTTGTCGGTGCCTCTAAAGTGTACGAGTTAGAAAAAAAGCATACTGTAATTGAAATGCAGAGGTTATTAAAGCGCCCATGTGTTGCCAAACGAGCGCTGCGATTATTGATGCAAATATGAGTCGAATAGCCCGAATTTCGTGCCGTGTTACAACATTCATTAGTTATGCAGCATTGTAATACTACACCTTTACGTCTCATTTAGGCTACGAAAACGAAGTATTGACTAAAAGCACATGTATTTTTCATAACTTCTTTTTTCATAACACGTCGTTATGTGTTGCAGTTTTGCTGTTTTATAATATCGTACTGCATGCAGCTGCTCCTTGTGAATTCATGTGCTTTGTGAATGCTTTGTGATTGGGCAGTTACCAGGCGCATCTGGTAACGTAATGCTGAAATATAAATAAAATAAAAATAATATATATCACTGCTTGTAATCGGGCGCTACGCAAATGAGCTCTGAAGTATCAAAACAATTAAAGTACAGTGGAGTAGAAACAATAGAAGACGTTACTTTGCCTGCACTAAAAGCCCAGTTGAAAGCCATCACAGCTGACATCATGCGGCGAAAAGGGCGTATGGTGGTGGTTAAATTTCTCCTTTTTTTTTCAAAGACCGTTTAAAGTAGAAAACTCTCGAATGTCTGTAAATTTGTTGGGCTTATCTAACACAGGAATTATAGACACACAAAGGAGCATGACCTAAATTACTCTGCTAAAGCATAAAGTCATTCGGCGATCACAACGGCGATCTTGGCGCAACCTTGTGACAGCGACGCCAACTGCAGCCCGCAGAAGAAGGGTGCTTAATGATAAAGCAAAAATCATGGCATGCATGCGTATGGTTCAAATGCAAGTCAGTTTTGCAGGATCGTAGAGGTGACGTAAAAACGTTTACTGCAATAACATCGCATTGACACTGCATCCGCAATTTCGCCGTCGGCGTCAGTGTCGCCGTGAGGTTCTGTATAAAATCTCTATTGCGATAACACTGCACCAAGCGTTGCACGTTCTATGTGCGATGATAGCCTGCGGGAACATGCGACGATCGCAGCTATAGCGAAGACGAAACGCCTTCCCCGCCATTAAAAAGGCAGGGAATGAACTGTAGAACAGGAAAAAAAAAGACCAAATTATCTTCATACGCGTACGTCAGGCACTTGATACAAATCACCAATGCGAAGTGTACGAACGTCAGACTTAGTCGTGATGAGTCGGCTGTGTCTTCAAACTCGCACAGGCGAGATTAAATGCGTGCTAGAGAAGTGAAAATAAAAACAATTTTATCCTGCATTGAAATTCAGAAATAAAAACTAGGTCGCTACTTCGCCAAGTCACTCCTCTGTGAGTGCCTCAGGGAAAAATCAGAGAGCTCTAGATTAATGGACTTTCTTTCTTTCTCTCTCTTTCTCTCCCACTGTATATCCTTTTTTTCTTTTTTTTTCTTTCTTGTGTTATGAAAGGTCTTCGTTGTCGACACACTAGAAGAGCAGTCGGGACTTGGTTTCTACAGATTCAGGCGGTATAAAAAAATGCAAAAGTTCATTCTTAAGCATAAATTGAAACTATGAAACATTTCTAAAGAAAACAAAGGTTAAGTACAGCGTGTGCTCTTCTTTAGCCTCTGCATATCAAGAAGCATTCGTACAGAACAAGAGAGCAAAAAAGAAACATCGAAGAAAACACTCGCATACAAGCGACGGGTCTCCATTTCGCTTTCATGCAAATGCTCTCGATATAATTCAATTAGGACCGCGGACAGGCTTCCTCAACGACAAGATGTTCTCCACTGCTTGACAACCACCCATCTTTATTTCTACCCTCCCCCGCTCCCGCCTGTCTACCCTTATTTTAGCGCTTAACTTACTTGTCTCGGCTTGACGCGGGATGGCTCGAGTTGACTCGCATGACCGGCACGAAGATCGACACTCGGTAACATCGTCGCTACTCCTAGCGAAGTTTAAATCTAAAAAAAAGAAACAGCTATACAACAAAACAAGATAAGGATCCAAGCCCACGCGGTGTGAAGTGGAGTCAAGGGGGCGCCAGTTTCGGCAGCGATGCTCGATAACTTTGGGGCGTAGAGAAAAAATACACCCCACACGCTCTCTTCACAAAGCTGAGGCACTGCGCGTCCAACGCGCACGACACAAAGTTTCAACGGGAACCGGCCCGGTTCGAAGTGATAGGCGGAGGGCATCGCAGCCGTCCCATGCACTTTCGACGGGACGCAGAAGGGAACGCCAGCTCTGGAAAGTAGGAAGCGGCAGTGCTTTTAGTCAAATTGCACCCGGGTTGACGGGTGCCGTCCGTTTCGACGTTGGGCCTGAGAAAAAAAAAAAGGGGGGGGGTGCAAAACGCACCCACGGAGATGAATACGGCTCCAAGTACGCGAAGAGACCGACACGGGAATTGCTATATAAAAACAACATGCAAAAAGGAAGCGAGGATTTGTGGGAGCAGTGACTGGGTGAAGTTGGGGACAGGCCCAACGCGGGAGTAAAAAGAAAGGAGGGCGGGAGGCAAGGGGCTACGCCGTGAGTGACATCAGTTCCGGTCGACCGAAGTGAGTGACGTGGCAGTCGCGTCAAATTGGCGGTGTCAGGTGAGAGGGTGACCTCTAGCGGAGGGTTACAAAAGATATGGGGAGTGACGGAACTGACCCGTATGGCGTGGTGACGGAGGTCAGAGGCGGAAAGTCGAGGTGACGGAAACTCAGTGTAAGTGACGACACATATACCACTCATGGCGAAGCCTGTCAGACTAAGTGAGGCTGGGGAGAGCCATTTATGTCTTGTCGAGCTCACTCGGCTTCTCTCATGAAATATATTTTGCGTTTAGGAGTCGCTGGGACTTCAGTCCACTAAAACATTATTCACACAGACTCGCTCAGTCTCAGACTCAAGGCTTGATCTGAGTCCGAGTCTGAGTGAAGGGACACACGAGTCCGTTGGTCTACAATTATTTTTTTTTCGTTCACGATATCAATGTTGTATAACCCTAATATCTTCACGTAGTCGGTGCTCTTCTTAGTGCTTTAAAAACGAACTATGACTGCTCTTAAGCCAGTTAGGCCATTTTTCTTAAAACAGATGACAACATATGATATGTTTACGAAGAACTTTGGTAAAATTGACGGGTATGAGGAGGGGGAGAGGAGTTGATGTCAAGACTCTCTCCTACGCATTTCGCGCCTCTGATAAAAAAAATATAAAAAATTGTGTATGAAAGACACACGTTTGCAACGCGTGTGAGTAGATGTGAGTGCAAACGTGAATCGAGGTAAGGCTGATACTAATCCAGAAGATGAGTAGATACTGAGAAGCGACGCTCGAGGTGATGGACAATTCATCCAGTCTGAATCACCAAGAGTAATGTAAGGTGATGAACAAAAAAAATGACAATGATGCGTTATGGGCGTTATCGCGCACAACGCCATTTACGCACGTGCAAACGGGGCCGGTTTGACGTTTCGAGGGAGGGTGCTTCGGCTTCCTAGCACCATACGCTGTTGCCCTGTTCCGTTTGGGGACAATACGCATGTATGAAGGGAACTAGGGAGCCGAGGAGGGGAAGAGATTTTTTATAATTCCGCCGTCCTTTCTGGGGTCTGTATTCGAGCGATATGCTCGGCAGCGCAAAAAAAAAGAAAAGAAAAAAGGGTGACGCGATTAGTATGACATGTGGCAATAGCAATAAAGATGACCGGCACATTCACTGGGCTGAAGAAAGAAAATAATAACGAATTGGAGTTGTTCGATTGAGAATCGTTGATCGATGCAATAGGTGGCAGAGATGGCCACAGTTACAATGCTTGCACAAAAAAAGGTGAATAGCTCTAGTCCTTTTCTGTTTCTTTGTGTTTTTGTTTCAGTAATGTAATAATGGGCATGCCATTCCATACCCTGTACCCTAAACAGCGTACAAAATAGCAGACATCCATAAAAGTCACTTCTTCTACGCCTCAGAGCCACGATGACACTTCGGTTTCTCGGAGAACGCGAATGATGGCCAGAGCGTACCAGGTGTTTGCGTTGATCATGAATGTCACCCCGGTGAATCCATAACTTTGCAATATAGTTTGAGAAACTTTAGAGATCGCGACGCCAGTTTTGCTTACGCACGATGATGAACACGCAATGGCATTCATAAGCTAGGTTTTATTTTATTTTTTTTGGGGGGGGTGGCACTTTTTTTAGTTTTTCAACCATCCAGCACGCTCTCCGTTCATTCGGCTTACGATCTTATCTTTTTCTCTCCGTTTTATTGGCCTTGTCCCAGGTCCCCTTCGTCATCGGGCGCGGGAGCCGGTGCCGGGAGCAGTAGTGAAACGCCCTGCCCTGAAGACGGTCAAGCAGCCGATGAGAGGTGATTGCTTGTCCGGCACCTTCGTATAGCTGTAGATTACCTTTCTCTATCTTCTATCTAGCTTCTCGTTTCGTTCTCCCTGTTTATCTCTCGCTCTCAATAATAATAATAATAATAATAATAATAATATAATAATATAATAATAATAATAATAATAATAATAATAATAATAATAATAATAATAATAATAATGCGCTGCTACGTCCCAAACCCACAATATCGTAATGAAGAACGCCATAGCGAAGGGCTCTGGAAATTGTAACCATCTGGTGTTCTCTAACGGGCACTGTCGTCGCACATAACATGGGCCTCTACCATTTTGCCTTCATCGAAATGCGACCGCCGTAGACAGAATCGAACCCGCGACCTTCTAGTCAGCAGCCGAATACCGTGACCTCTTAACCACCCCGGCGGACACCACTCTGTCACGTTCCGAGTTGCAAGTCACAATAACTGATTTGTACAGACACGAGCACGAAGCGTATATTGGTTGAGACTCGGCGTATCAACAGTCGGCGTTCGATTAACTTCCATGTAGGTGGAAATGAAATGCCCGAATACCTGCATCTCTTAGACTCGCGCAGACTCGCTCTGGTGCCTGACCGACAGGTGGCGCTGTCGACCTCGACCATTCGCTGATAAGTTCCGCTTTTATACCTCTTTTTTTCTTCCCTAGCACACACTTTCAGTTGATTGCCTCCAGCATTATTTTCAAATAATAATAATATTAATAATAATAATAATAATAATAATAATAATAATAATAATAATAATAATAACAATAATAATAATAATAATAATAATAATACAACGACAAGGATCGGGAAGAGAATATCACAACTGACATAAAAAGCTTATATTGACAATATCCGTTACCCTGATTTTAATGAAGTGCCTCTTGCATCCACCTACATCCATCTGTTCATTCACCATTCGTCAAGTCGGATATATACTTGCGACGTCTGGTTCTATCGTGGTGTCGGAAGTGGGTCGGTTTAGAAGCATGCAATGGCCGGAGGACTGTCAGCTAGGTGTCTTCATGTAGTATACAAGCGAAAGACAATGCATCTAGGTTAATATCATTTAATTGTCCTGCTGCAGTATTCATGTCACACGTGCTATTCACACCGTGACGACCTAGCAAACATGCTGTTGTCTTGTGTTATCGTGGTCGTCCTATACCGCCGTTATTTTCTCGTGTAGTCATCTTCATCCCCGTTGGTTTCATCCAACCGCGCGCTATTCGTTGCCGTGATGCTGATGAATCCATCTACCAAATCAGTCATTTGTGCCACCTCATGAAAGCACAATTCAAACTCACGCATCCGTAGTATTCTTACGAGACACAAAGCCCGCACTGTTTTCAACCTCCTTTGTTATTGTTTTTTTATTTCCTTTTACTGCATGCAAGATAGCGAAACCAGAAGATTTTCGTCTGGTCAGCATCTCTGCCCTTCGCGTATATGTTTTTTTCTGTCATTTACAGTCATTTGCGGTGATATTTAGGGCATTTGTGCCTTTGACAGCGTAGAAAAATGCTACCACGAAAACCCATGCTTTCATGTTGCATTGATGTCACTTTGATCACTTTAAGGTTGCTAGATTTCAATACTCACATTCGTATCTTCTTCTCCGCGTCTCTTTCTGTGCAGAAGCGCCAGTGCAGACGAAACGGTCAGGTGGAAGTGCGTCGTCTGCTCGGTAAGTGCGGAGGGATGCCTCATGCGTCATATTTTCTTCTCTTTTTTTCGAATCATAATTATTTTTGTACAGTACGGCCAGTTCACCACACATAAATAAACAGAAAAACCAAACATCCTGTCGTTGCTAGGTTGTTAATGGAACCACGGGAAATTCACGAACTTGACCAATTGACGCGCCACTGCCTTCAAGAGATATTTTGCCGCGTTCCGTTTCCAAACATCAGTGTAGTTCAGTTGACAATACGGAAATACGATATACGAGACTTAGCGCACACGCACGATCACTTTAACTGAAACGTCCCTGTTGGAAGTGAACAGTTTACATTTTATTGTATGCATATCATGACATCGCCTTGCTTCTGTAGTAGATACAAATTAGAATAGGCGACGTGAGCACTGCGTCAATATGTGCCTAATTTTCTCTCTCTCTCTCTCTTCATTCGCAGGGTCCGTACACAACTCCGGTGGTTTCTGTATGTTGCTGGCACGTTCACTGCGAACGCTGCTGGCTTCAGACTCTGGTAAGCACTCTATATGCACATACGGCCTCCTCTCACCCGTATAAAAATGCCGTAGAGACACGGACAGAAAATAATTACTTTGCACTAGCGCATTAACTCTTTCACAATAACAAGAAAAAGCAGTCCTACTATGCAAAGAGCTTGGGTTAGCCAGAAAGAAAAAGACAGGGCTATGATGGACTTAATTGGATGCATTGAGGTGGTATAGCTGTTTCGTTAAAGGACATTACAATAGCCGAAATGCATGAAAAGATCGAGCGCGAGTCGTGCCACGTACAGGCACTGCATCACGTGAAACTTACTTGCTCACAAGCGGTGATACGTTAGTGTGACGACACACATTTCGAAGGGCACATGAAGGTTAAGCTTGCGCAAAACGCTCAAACATTACTTCTGCTGATAGTATAAGCCAAAACTCGTGACATTGAAGTCAATCTAAGAAGAAAATAACTTTTTACATAAAAAAGTTTGGTATAAATTCATGTTTTGGGGACTGTAATAATGACAAGAATGGTCATCATTTACTTTGTTATAGCCGATAATCCATTATATATGTATTAGATATATCGAACATCGGCTGTAGTATATGTGAAGCTTTCGGAATTCACGCTCGTAATAATTGATTGATTGATTTGTGGGGTTTAACGTCCCAAAACCACCATATGATTATGAGAGACGCCGTAGTGGAGGACTCCGGAAATTTCGACCACCTGGGGTTCTTTAACGTGCACCCAAATCTGAGCACACGGGCCTACGACATTTCCACCTCCATCGGAAATGCAACCGCCGCAGCCGGGATTCGAACCCGCGACCTGTGGGTCAGCAGCCGAGTACCTTAGCCACTAGACCACCGCGGCGGGGACTCTCGTAATAATAACACACCAATAATGCTGTATATTGTTAACCCTTCACTCTTATGAAAATAAAGCAATATAATAGGCGCACACATGTGCTACACTTAATCTCACTGCTTTGCACACCATGTCACTTGTTCATCGTGAAAGCTTCCTCACTATCGTAACGTTTTGCCTCCCGTCTTGCTTTGCCATGCAGAGTGCGAAGAGGCTCTGCCCACAATGCGACGCGGTCACGTGCCCTTCTGACCTGCGCAAGATCCACCTCTAGAAGGGAAGGAGGGGGCGCCACCTACCAAGCTCCGCTTCACCCCTACTCGCTTCCGAAGGGCGTCGACGCGTCCATACCTCGTACGTCGTCACGTGGTGCGGAGACTGGCCGCTGGGCCCCAATGAGCGAGCTTGGCTTCAATGTTTCAACGACGAAGTGCAATGGTTCTCGCCGCCGCGAGACACAACAAGCCGTGATGTTCACCGCCAGGTGTCGCGCTGTTACGGCGAGTTTTATAGTCACGAAGGAGAGATATGTCGGGCTAGCTGTCTTGCGCGTCGAGAAGTGGCGATCCTGGTTGGTTGGCTTTATGACCTCACCGCTTAGCTCTGCATAGCAATGAACAGCCTGTAAGGCCGCGTTGACATAGCTCACGACTGGCGCTATGGCATCCCAGAAATGAGTTTAATATAATACATAATTCTACCTGTCAGACCCTTTCGCAATGTTAAATCCATCACCTTCTTGTAGAGCACGAACACAGTTTTTGCAACAAATATTCCTACCCGGATTATGTTTTAAAATCTATATATATATGGCTGCCAGTCTCTAAGATATACTTTCTAATACGTGGCGTGGTTAGCTAAAATATTGTTTTTACAAAACTTTGAGGCTAATACGTTACACTGCGTGGATACTGGTATTGCTGAAGAGAAGCAAACGCCAAGTGCTTCACAGGTGTCTACTACCCTCCTTTGACGTGGAAATTCTATAGCTTGCGGTAAATCTTTCTTAATGGATTTCATGTGACTCAGAAATTCAATGAAACAACTTTGCTTTATTCGAAAGCCTTACACCAAGTATAAGAAAAGAAATTGACCCATCAAAAACATCGCCATTTGCCGGTGCACAGAGTAGCAGCCCGACGAAACTTTTTAGAGTTGAGGAGAGGGAGAAGGCTTTTAGAAGGCGCCCGTCGCATGGGTTCATGTGACACCCACCCCCAGAATCCTTTGTACAACCTCTTCCCTTACTGAAGAAGGTGAACCTTCCTCTCTTCCCGCGACAGTGCTGGGGCGAGCGCGCACCTACAGCTGCTCCTCCTTGTTGTACATAGTGCAGACTTCACCCCTCTCCCCTTCGCGATTTGATCCCCACACCCCTTTCCCTTTGTTCCTGTTTTCCCATCGCCCCCACCTTTTCCAAAGATCCCCTAATTCTACACGTACCGTTTTTCTGGGCCTTTCCTCTTGAGGTCACTGTTTGTCACACGTTGAGTTATTTAAAATCACGCCCGTGAAACGTTGCCAAAGGCGCCAAATAAACGAATGGTTCCTTTTTTGAAATCCTGCCTCCTGTGCCACTTCTTTAATTTTCTTTCACACTGGCGTAGCATACATGTTTACAATGATGTGACCCAACCATTCGTTGGATTCGCGCCCATGTCCCCTTTACGAAGTTCCGCCGTCACGTCAAAACAGCACTCCAAACAGCAGCACTCTTTCAGCAGGAGCTGTCTTCCAGATATGCTTTGTCACTGGTTTTTATTAAACCCTCCATGTTAATAAGGTGGTAGTGTGGGTTTAATGCACCAGGACCATACCAGTCTTATGCACAGGTTTACAAGCAAGCCTTCGCTTAAGATGCTCCGTTGTGGTATCACCTTTTATAACTACGAAATATCACGTGACAGTGGTGTGACTGTGGAAATGCGCCCACAATTTGTCGACCTAACTGATGCCATCTTCCACTTAAGTGGATGCTGTGCGCACTGGTATTTTTTTTTTCAATTTTGCGGCACATATACGTGTTTGTAACGATGATAGTTCTCTGGCAGATTTCGGTGGCACATACCCATTTGTTAGGCAAACTGTTACCGTCGTTTTTTTAGTGAACAAGTGGTGACTGGTGGGCTTTATCTAATGCTTGTGGCGCATATACCAGTTTACATTTCTTTGGTTGGTCAAGTTTGACCGAGAGTCTTGAGAGACGTAGCTATGGCGCCCAGTGGGCAGACGGAGGCTGACTGCCACATCGTATGCTTTCTGGACGCTCCAAATCAACCCCCTTTGTGGGCGGCTTATGGCGGAGCACCACTTGGCCGGGTTGGCTTCATCGCTGCCTAGTAATGAGGGGCATCGGCACAGCATGTGCTTTAAATGAGCTACCTCCCCGCAACGTGAACGCAAGCTGATACAGTAAGTATCCCGGTAAATTTTGTTATATAAAGCCAAATATGGAAGAGCATCCATCTGTATCAGTCCAAACATTACACAGAGCCTGTGATCTGTGTAATTTTCTGTGAAAAAACCGCCTGCCTAGGTAGAAGTGCACTGAAATCTCATTGTATGAGATTGGCTGATCTATATTGTCCAACGTCGTTGGATAGGGAGAGCAAGCGCGGCACATCCGGCCTCGCGCCTTGGAGTGTGCTCGCTCTTTGAGGCTTGTGGGGGGCCTTCTTCAAAATATCCTATGTGAGCTTGAAACTACGTTAAGAAGAGATTATGGATGCCCTTTTCACCAAGGTTGCAGCGTCCTTCCTTGAAATTGCGCGACAGTGTGGATGGTGGTCCATGAGTCACTGAATACGTTAGCACGCTTCTTCTATAGATGGCGCGAGCTGGGAAAACTTCTGCATTATTTTTTATAAACCCTGCCACAGCAGAAATATTATTTTATGCTTTTGACTGCTTTTCTCACGCTCATCAGTAATGAGGCTCGGAATATACATTTATTATCAAAAATAAATTTCTCAATATTCCTCAAATATTTTCGCCATATAGAAGGCACTGCATAAGTTGCTTATAGGCTTAGGCAGTAGCCCTTAGCTCGCGGACTGACATAAGCTAAAAGCATGTCTTCTTCAAGATGAACCAGAAAACCAAAGATGTTAACTACCTTGCATGGACTTGCAGGATCTTCCTCTGTAATGATTTCTTGGATAGCTTTCTTGGCATTTTTGTATTACGTTAAACTCACATGTATATTGAAACTGTGGAGCATCCAACAGGCACGGTCAGAACTTTAGCATAAGCAAAATTAACGTTTCCATATGGCGATTCATTTGAGGGCGCACAACCATGTCAAATCTCATATCGCACTGCAATGGTCACCGTCAACCTCATAATTTTTCGCTCACAACCAACGACGCCAACACTGAAATTTCTGCAAAACGAGCTCTTTAACGCTATCAGGTTAAAATGCTTCAGCGCGCAATGCAATATATTACTCAAAAGTCGCAAGCTGTCCATTATAAAAGTTAGAGTAGCTATACGTAATGGGGCCCTCCTAAACACTTGCGTGTTCAGAAGAAAAAAAACAGGACAATTCAGTGTATAATATATATATATGCTCTCCGCTATAGGTAAGCTATAGCATGCAGCCGTCTGCTGAGAGCAACATGGTAGACGCTCATGAGGAGCGTCGTGCTCGGAACATCTACAGTTCGAATGGGACACCATCGTGAACTTACTTACAGCGCAACACCAGAAAAAACACAGGACAGGGAGGGAGCAAAAGAGAAAGAAAAGACAGCGCCGTCTTTTCTTTCTCTTTTGCTCCTTACCTGTCCTGTGTTTTTTTCTGGTGTTGCGCTGTAAGTAAGTTCACGATGGATCCTAACCAACTCAACTGGCCCAACTTACCGTCTTACTACGAATGGGAGACATCTGAGCATGGGTGGTGCGCCAGTGACGTGTCTGTCTTGCAATTAGCGTCGCTGTTTACTGCAGCCGCTACGCCAACTGCTTTGGCCATCAGAAGCGTTGTCAAGAATGTAGCGCGCCAACCACAGACACACACACACACACACACACACACACACACACACACACGCGCGCGCGCGCGCGCGCGCAGACACGCACACAAGCACACACACAAAAAAACCCTTTATTGAGCGTATAAGTATGCAATGGTGAATTTGCGGTTGAGAAAATAAGTGAGACAGCGAACAGGGAAAACGTGTGCGGCGAAGTTTGCATTTGAAACTGAGAACGGTTTGCTTCGTTTTTTTTAACGATAATGTTTTCCTATGTTTCGTGTCTGTCCTAATTATTTCAATCTAGCGCGCCCTCTAAATTCCAGCACAGGAGGGGCGTGAGCTCTATTAACGTGACGGCCGTATCACGCTGACTGCGGAACTGCATCCAGCCGCAGCAGCTGCGCGACGCGTGCACCAGCAGGAATTCTTAATCTGAAGACGACGACAGAATATCTCTTGAATCCTCATCTCCCACAGTGGGTGTGGGCCATTTACATAGGCCGTAGTCATCATCATAGGCCCTGTTTTAACGACTGTAGTGTTAGTTGGGCGTGCACTTCAGCACAGATATTTCTGTCTCTCGGCCTGTTTGTTGGTCCTCTTGTCCAATGATTCAACCAATCGGCGAACGTTTAACCCCTGGCTGAACGCCCACCCACCTTGATCTACTGGCTGCGTTCATACTTGTGAACGTTGTAAATCAAGAAGCACTACTACGCGTATTTGAGGCGCAGTATCATTTCGAAAGTATTAGGCAGTGTGTTTCTTTAATTATAGAATGCATGCACGCGTAATTCTAAAGGCCGCAGTGTTCATAACGTTGTGCTAAAAATGCGACGCTATGAATAAAAAAGAGGGCGTTTCCCTTCGCTTCGCTAAAATTAGCCTAAATGGTTCGATGCTGCTACCTACCTCGTGGCTCCGCGTTCTAAACAACTACCATTTCTTCACATAACTGCCAGATGGCGTCATATCTCACGCAGCGCCTCCAGTGCTCGGCAGTCCAGGAGGCCTGCGAACGGGCGGAGAGCCATGGTCTTCCAGCCCCGACGTGGAAGCGGCCAGCAACTGCGGTGGACCCCTCTTAGCTTGGTGTCTGACCAGTTCTCTAGGACCAAATGAAGTTCATATCACTTCACTTCGCCTCCAGTCTGATTACTATCGCCTTTCGACGTCCTTTGCGCCGAAGCACGCAGATACGTGGCCAGTTTTTAGCTGCAGTTCTGGCGCGTGCTGACTACGATATTTTAGTTACAAGGCATTCTTAATAGTGAAGTGGTCATCACCACGTTTTCAAGACTGAAACGCGGTGAAGTTAAAAGGAAATGACAATTATTGTTCCGAGACGAAAGAAAGAGAGAAAAAGAAAGAAAGAAAGAAAGAAAAAAAGAAAGAAAGAAACAACGAATGAAAGGAAGGAAGAAAGAAAGAAAGAAAGAAAGAAAGGAAGAAAGAAAGAAAGAAGGAAAGAAAGAAAGAAGGAAAGAAAGAAAGAAAGAAAGAAAGAAAGAAAGAAAGAAATACTCCTGCAACACGGTGCGAAGTGTTTTTAGAGTACAGACATCGGGCAGTTTCGAAAACGCTCACGGCACGGCAAGAATAATAACCCTCCGGTGTGCGATACACGCCGTTCGGCTAACATCCGCAATGATCACGTCCCCGTTCCGCTCGTTCCTGCATTGCCGCCACTTGTATCCTTCTCAGCCCCGCTCGATTGCCGTACAGGCATCCCCTCCCCTATTCGTCTCGTGTTCTCGCCGTCGACTCCTTTCGAAGACCCATTTGCCAACATCTGTTTACGACCACCGGGGGACATCTCCCGCATCGCGTGCCGCGATGGTGGTGTCTCAAGAGCATCCCAAAGTGTATATACAGCAGCTCACACGTAGGTAACTCTCCTGCGCACAAGTGCCATTTCATCGCTCACCACCCACACACCCTTCTTCCCAGTAGGTGTGCCATATTGCGTATCGCTTACTTTGATTCATGGTGGCAGCGCAATGTATATATACACACGCAGCTGGTGCAATGGTGTAGCGATGAGAGAAAAAAAAATGGCGATGAACGGAGAAATGTACAGCATGCGCCAAGTCCGTTACTGAGTGGGGTGTATGAGCGCATACCGACGCACGAGTATTATTTTCCAACATAGTTTGTGCGATGGTCAAAATTTAAAGAAAGCAGCTTTAAAAGAGTGTTTCATTGTTTTTTTATAACGTCCGCGAAAGTGGATCAGTGGTTGCGCTTCTTAGCTGCTGACCGAAAGGTCACGGTTTTCATCCCGGCCATGGTGGTCTCATTTCATCGAAACGTTAGAGGCTCCTGTTTTGTGGTGTGTGAGTGCGCGTTAAAAGACACCAGACGGTCGAAATTTTTGGAGCCTTATACACTAAGGCGTCTCTCGTAGACATATCGGGGGTTCTGGACGTGAATAAAGCCCTGATATTGTTATTATTATTAGGGTCGTTATAACGCACACGGTAAGAACGGAAACACCCCACCGTTGTGTTCGGTACGCAGATCCTTTAAATACCTTTTTGCAGCGCTAGTTGTTCAATGCGCGCAAGTAAATCGATCAGGCAACTAGAAATTAAAACATGTTCTGAAGATGACGACAGTAGGGTAGTTGCGTACTTTCTACATGGTAAGCCGAAACCCGACGCTAACAAATGCTAAAACACGTGACGCTTAGCAAACACAGTGGACGGTTGGTGCCTGTTGTCTAAGTTCCTTTTCTCTGCGAACCATGTCGACTTCTGTTTCTACTACGACTCCACTGCATGCGTTTCCACGCGGCCTTTCCAGAAAATTCTACATTGGCCAAATTTGCTTTATTAAGTCCGGTTCAGTTGCATGGGCAGAATATTACAGCAAGGAAGGTCCCAAAGTTTCAGAGAAACCTCCTATGGCTACATATGTCGGGTATATTAAAAATGCAGCAAAATATGCGAATGTGTAAGCAACGATTAACGAGCTTGACTAACCATAACAATACGATCAATACATAACATAATGATAATACTGCGGAAAACATCACGTGAAAATATTCAAGGGCAAGCGATGAAACAGACAGAACAGAGCAAGGTTGATGAACAGTTCTACATCACAAATGCAATTAGTCATCAGTGGTATCAATTACACAAAAGCAAATGTGGAATCTGAAACTTGCACAGAAATGCTGAGAGTTGTTGAGAGGTACTTACACAATTCAAATGTGTTGCGGAATTCATGAACGAAAAAAATTCTTGCTGCATCAGGTGAAAATATGCACTGAATTTTTCGTTCGGCTATTACGTATACCCGGGGGCCTCTCACTCGTCCAGGGTGAAAGTTCGCATTAAGGATGGTTTGCGTTCAAAAATAATTATTTTAGAATTTCATACTTTCCGTTTTGGTTACAGTCCTGCATTCTGCCAGCCCTGGTATAGCTTAACGGCTACCGAGTTACGATGCCAAATGCAAACATTTTCTTGGCGTCATCATAATTTGCGTGAGAAGTAAACGGTCGATCAACCCATGTTAAAAAGTGTGCGCGAACATCTGCACTACGTTGCAATGGTTTGCATTGGCCCTGAAGAAATACAGACAAGCAAGAAGCTACTGTTTGCGGTACATTCATGGTAACGTGGTAAAACAAAGAGAAAGTGATTACCGTATGGACCAACTAAAAACGAAGTGTTACGTAAAAGTGTTATGAACGTAATTTGAGAAGCGTTGAACTCGAGAAAAATACATCGATAAAGATGGGAAGATTATCAAACTTGTAATTACGGCGCTACAAGCCCTCCTTTTTCATTGTACATCAGCACCGCGCTGGAACATTCTCGATTTCGAATCACCGCTATTCATGTGTCTTTCTTTGGCAACACCGTGTCGAGCAGGGCTAGACAAAAGAAGCTCGAGCCACCCAGCGTTCTCTTTGAAAGGGTTCTGTTCCGTAATTACCGGTCGGCGCGAAATATGCACTACTAAAACAACTATGCGAAACAGATATGAGAAGAGAAATGGAAGGGGGGGGGGGGGTTAAAAAGATAGGGGTACGCAGATTCTCTTCCTGCTGAAAGTGTCATTTCCTCGGCCCCTTTCAGCGGTATTTCGTCAGAGCTCGCCACTGTATAAGCACTCGACGCATGAAACAAAAAAAAAAATGAAAAGGAACAAGAAGATCACGATCTTTCTCGAGGCCTTTGTTCCATTTCGAATGAAAAGAAACGCCAAAAACGGGATGGGACGAAAAAAAAGACTCTAGGGAAAGATAAAGGAAAAAGGGGAAGCGTATATGGTAGGTTTGATAGGCGAACTCCGCCAGCAAGAGAGAGGTATTTCACGCCACAGTGATTTCGCTTGTTGCTCCCGTGAACGAAATCGACGAACGAAGGCGCGGCCGTCTGGCGGTTCATCGCGGAACCAAAACAAAAGAAGCCCGGAGCCCGTCTGCAGCAGCAGCTCCACCCTATGGCGACGACGTCGAAATAAAGGTACTGGTGTATGTGGCCATGAGCAAACTGCGCAGCGTTTCTGTGTTTTGTTCTAATCTTCGTATCATCATTATTTTATTTTTAGCGGCATCGGGGAGCTTTTTCAGTGTTTCTGCGTAGATGTTACATGGTCGCAGAACCAACCAACAAAGAACAAAGAAGTTAAAGAAGTTTAACAAAGAAGTTAAAACGCTTCCTTCCGGAAGCGTTTTAACTTCTTTTCTTTTTTTTTTCTTTCCCCTGTAGCCTGCGGCCGAGTCTTGACTTCCGCGAAAAGAAAGACAAAGCCGGAAACGGCGCGACCAAGAAAGAATCCGCAGCCGAAGCCGCTGCATTTGACAGAGAGCTGCAGAACGCTAGCATGCAGCCAGTAGTTTTTGTTTTTCGTCTGCCCAGTTGCACGTCGTCTGCTCCCGATGATGCAAGGTAGTGACTCCGGACGCTGGCGCCGACGCAACCACGACTTTTCTTCAGTCTTACAAAAGGAAAAAAAATGTAGATTCGCACCACGTTTATACTGTATTACACACGCGTACGGATCGGTTGTTTCTGCTCCCGATTCAGCCACCAATACCGCGATAACAGGGCTGACCGGCCCTTGATGTTCCACTACGTCATTACGCAGCCGCAATCGACCCGTCTGACGTGGCTAATTAGCTTTTTTTACGAGGAAGCCGGCGGGTGGTGGCCGAATCTATCTATACATAGCCCGAAATAAAAGGACTGCATCGTTCTCGCTACAAGCACGCCACCTAGATACCGTGTCCCCTTTTCCCTCCCCCAGCTTCCCGCAACACTTCCTTCCTAACCGAATTAAAGGCACACGCGCCAATAAAAGGCGCAATTAGCCGGTGTTCCCTAATTGTTCCCTATCGCGACGGAGGGCGGCGTACCGAAAAAGATCGGCGCGCCGATATAAAACGCCGATGCGAATAAACTGTGACTCAGAAAGTGATGGCGCTACACGCCGAACACAACTACAACGCGACGCTCGAATGAAGGAAGAGGGTGCAGAGTTGGAAAGATGTGTGGCCTTTCTCACCGTCATCATCCACCCCATCTCCTTTCCTCTTTAGCCCTAGTGCCTTACCTCGGCTATTACGCTTCCCCAAAAAACGCTTTTCCTCCGGTCCGTTTGTTATATACACGGCCATAATAATACGACGGCGGCGTCGTGTGTGGTGGCAGCACCGCGTGGTCCACGGGCAACGTGGCGGACGCGGCTGAGCATGGTTGCCAGCAGCCCCTTTTCCGCGCACCGCTAGGGCTCCCTCTCCTTCCCTCGGGTCCCACTTGGGGCGCCATTCAATTGCCGCTTTCACGGCACGCCGCACCGCGCTATGCGTTGCTTGCAGCCGGGAAGAGGGAGAGTAGAAGCCGTTAAGGTTCAGAACGAGACGGGAAGATTGGGGGGGGGGGGAGAGTTGCAGGATAGAAAGGCTCCGTTCCGTAGCTCGAGCTACTGAGGTTAGAGCGGGAAAGAGACGGACAGAAGAGCAGTAGAGAGAGGGAGGCTTTTATTGGTCCCGCCACTCGGCTTTCCGCGGGCAAGCCGGCAACTGCTGAAAGCGGGCGAGGAGGAATGCGGGCGGCCCCGTGATTTGTCGATTTCATCATGGGCTCGTTGCGGGCTTGTTGCTCCCGGGGCGATTGTTTCCGGAGCGACCGACGAGTTGCCCCCCGAGTTTGCGACGGTGCGATACCCTGTGCCGGAAGGTGTCGGCGGCCAAACGCGCCTGCGGTGACTTTTCTTTTCTATATATAATTTTTTTAGCAGCAGGCAGCTCTGTTTAAACTTGGAGGCAGTGAGCGAAGGAGATAGAGAGAGGAGAAGAGAGAAGACGAAGAGCTCTCTGGGCACCGTTTGGCTGCCATCGCACCCCTACGACGTGGATTGTTACACGAACTGAAACGCTTGGCGAATGGCTGGCCGTCAAAAGGCGAAACGCTAGCGGACTGTATATACGACGAGGGAAGAGATTTGTCGCTTCCTACGGACGGAGGTCGTATCGCGTGACGGAGCTGGGAGAGAAAAAAAGAAAGGTAACGGGAGCGGCCGGAATAGCTGCTGCATTCCCATTTCGACGCCCGATTGCGAACAAGTGCCGCTCACACTGCAATAAATACAACGCGGTTGGAAAGATGGGTTCACACTCAACTTCGTATCAAAACAGTGATAGCGTATATAAACGGCAGCCACTGCATGCACAGTGAGGAACTCGGTGTGAGATCATGTATAACATTTGAGATCGTCAGAAAAAAACACGCCAAACTACCGCGCACGTGCGTGTGTGCGTGTGTGTTAGCCCTAACGCTGGAAATCGAAACTATAGAAACCTCACATTAATTTGCTGTCGCCAACGGCTGAAGCCGCTGCGCACCACCCTGCATGCAAGTATGCGGACAGAAAGACGTACATTTTAAGGCTGTCGTATGCTGTAATCTTCTGTCATCAGTCCTTTTACGTTGCTTGTTGTCACGAGAGGGCTAAACATAGGACGTCACGCCGGGGCAAATTCACGCATATACAGAGCCGTGTATTTACAGTGCATGTAGCAAGGGGGCGGGAAAGGGAAGCGAGGGCGAGGAGGTTGAAATGAGGAGGGGGAGGGTGAAACATAACATACAGTCCTGCACAGTGCAGTATGGAAAAGAAAGAAAAGTGAGCTTGATGATGAGGAAAACGAAGGACGAGTTCGAGGGCATAGCACAGCTTTGTCTAGTATAGCAAGGCGGCCGGAAAGAGTTGTGAAAGAAAAGAGGAGGGGAAGAAGGTGAGAGAGAGCACGCACTGTTCCGCACTTCCACGAAGCTTTCCCGCTGTGCAAAACTCCATACATTTTTAGAGTGTAATCGTTGAAGAAGTTGCCATATTACATGTGTTAAGACAAATGGTTTGTTTTATCGTACGATGCTACGAACACGCGGAAATCGTGTCTATACAACAATAACATTACCATACAATAATCGCTGCGCACAATTACATGAAACATTGTACCGAAAAATGTCCAAGCTCACATGGTGTCCCTAGCACTTGCTGCTGAGGATTAACATGGACACTTTTATCACAGTATACACAATGCACATAATGTATATAAGCAACACACATGGCTTGGTGAACATGCAGCAACCATGTACAATAAATGTCATGGTGCATGTAAAATATATATTTTGCAGCATTAGCATGAAGGCTATATATACAAGAGCCCAGACGCATACGGCGATAAGCACACAGAAATGATAACCATGTAAAGATAATGTGTGCTAATGAAGCACTGTCGGATGACCTGACCACAGGAAGTAGACCATGCAGATGATTTTGTTTGAAATAAATTGTGAATGCTTTAAAGTACCGTACGTACTCTACTATAGCAGAGCCATAAACTGTCCCGATGCAATCGCTCGATCAAAGCGTGGTCTTCAAAGAGAATGGACCTGTCCAGAAAATACTTATTTACACTATCAACAAAAAATCAAAAGATCACAGCATATCCACGGAGTGAAGAATGACGAGTGGGGCGAAGCGTCCATCCGTGCTTTTGTCCGTCCGTCCATGCTTCCGTCCGTCCGTTAGTTCATTCCTGCTCCCGTCTGTCCGTCCGTGCGTCCATCAGTTCGTTCGTGCCTGTGCCTGTGTGTACATCCGTCCATGTGTCGGCGGATGGACGCATGGAAGCACGGATGAACTTATGGACGCATGAATTGACGCACGAATGGAAGCAAGAACAAATGGACGGAAGCATGGATGGACAGAAGCACAACGCACGGTCGGACATACAGATGGACCCACAAAAGAATGAATGGAAGTATGGACGCACGCATGCACAGACGCACGTATGGAAACACGGACGGACATACGGACGGATGGAAGCACAAACAGACGGACGTACGGACGTTTGGACACACGTACGAATAGACGGACGGACGCTTTGCCCCACTCATCATCATTCACTTCGTGGATATTCTGTGATAACCACTAACGCGACTTAGTTATATTATTCTCAAGGACATAAACACACAACGTCATCTATTGAGCAAGTTATAAACTGGAGTTGGGTACTTATTACACACAGAGGAGGGAATGACCCACGGCCTAAGTAGCTTTGCAACTAAAACAAAAAAAATGATAACATAATATTAATCAGTGGTATATACACATTGGTCCATGTGTGTGCCCCGACAAGCATCACTACGTTGTATACAGTGTACATGCAACATGCATGATGGACGTGGCACGCATGTACAAAAGAACTCAATGAGATGTGTTAAGAAAAAATTATGGACCATCTCCCCGAAGCCCTGATAAAATGCGAAGCAGCAGCGGTGCGCACGGCGTTGACCCGGTTGAAACGGGCGTCGATGCGGGTGCTGTAAGAACAGTTTGAAGCGAAACTTGGTCTAGCGTTTACTCGAGTGAACGTTTCATCGAGACGAAAAGACACAGTAGGCGGCTTAAGTTTCCTATAAGTTTCATCGCAGAAAGACTGTCCGCTTGATGTGCGCTCGTGCGTTGCGGGCGGTGGAGAGGGTGATGCCAGGGAGATGACATGCGGTGACAGGCTTTGGGGGAGAGTGACCAACTCACGCGCACTGCAAGAGAATGTGTGACCTAGTTGGCACCGCCCCAACACCTACGGCCAGGGAAACACAGTGCTGATGGAGGGACAGCGTTGCACAGGCTAGTCAAAGAGCTGCTTCGCATCTAAAAGCGGTTAACGATTTTATGTACTTGGTGATTTGCTATGGGAGAGCATAAATCCATGCCGTGGGCCTCACACTTGATGTGGCCCTGTCGACTGAAATACTTCAGCGGAGAGAGGGCGTGAGCCACTGTTAAAAAATTGTTGGTAACGGTTTGAGTACTTCATACTCCACTATGGGAGAGCATAGAGCCCCACCCGTGGTCCTCATACTCGAGCACGCGCAAACTTGGCGCTAACTGCTGATTAGGAAAGAGAAGTTTATTGTACGCATAACTTGTACATACACAACCAAACCATCGAAAACAAGTAAAGACAGTGTATACATCTTACAAATGAGCACAAAGATCTAATTTATCACTGGGCCTCCGATTGTTACAAGTGAAACGAAAATAAAGTGAATCAAATCAGTCACATTTGACAGAATACCACATATGCAGGCGTGCTAGAGTGGGCGCATGGCTAGTACAAAACAACTGGGAACTTCAGCTCTCCCTCCCTTTCTCTGAAGAAACGTGTGTGCCACTGTCGAAGGAAAGCCTCTTCACCATGCGTTTCTAGCTGCTGATCGAGATAATTGCAGACAACCAGCCGAGTTTTCTGGAGTGCAGGGTAGGCGCCTCTATGAGGATTGTGCCGTACTTCCGCTAAACAGCGTCGCCGCCACAGTACTCACAAAGTCGTTGTAAAGACCAGTCTTGCAAACAGCCTACGTTCTGCTCGCATGTGCACTGTGCGAAAACCAAAAAGGGTATTGTACCATGTGCCAGACGCCTTTCGCCACCGAGCACTGAAACAGGGCATGTTGGGACGGCTCTCTTTTGCCGCAGTTTGGACAGCGGTCATTTGGAACGACTCTGATGTGTTTAGAAGCGGTTAACGATTTACAGTACTTGGTACTGTACTATGGGAGTGCTGAAAGCCGTCACCTTTCTGGGGCTGGGCAGGTGTAGCTGTTTAGGAATAGATTATTTACACTATTTACAAAAAAAACGAACAAAGTTTCACAAAGTTCTAGTAATGGGCACATATACTTCGACAGATCTATATACCACGACCAACATCACTACGTTCAAAGAAAGACATCATTGCTCTAATGTGACAATGTTGGCATACGTGTACACAAGAACTCATGCGATATCATGATGCCATCAACGGTATAATGATACAATAGATGCAATGAAACACAATTGCTTACACAGGAAATCATGAATAACTACTCAACGGGCGCTGCTTAGCACCACGTCGGTGGAAAAATGAGTTGGTGTGTTTAGAAAAAGTTGTTAACGATTGAGAGTACTCGGTACTCCTATATGGGACAGCTTAAAGCCGTGCCGTGCGCTTGCACTTTCCCTTCAATGAAGTGGTTGACGTAGAGCTATGGGTGTTTAGAAAAAAATTATTTACAGCATGTACCAAACACAAAGGCTTCATACCATTCCAGTAACAGGGCACATACACTTCGGCACATCTATATTTCACGACAAACATCACTACGTTACAGTGAAGACATTTGCTCTAATATACATGACAATGTTCGCATATATGTACACAAGAACTCAATGCGATATCATGATACAATAGTATAATGATACAATAGATACAATGAAACACGATATGTAACAAATGAAATCATATAAAACAACTCAACGGGCGCTGCTTAGCACCAAGTCGGTCGAAAAATTGGTTGTATCCTTTCGTGTTCCACCTTGACGAAAGGGCATGACCAATGCCGCAGAAACTCTTGCTCCCCGAGGAAGAAAAGCTCCTCGGAGAGGAACGCGAGGATCTCTCGTCTCATTCTCCCCAGTATTGGCCACAAAGCACGCCGGCGGCAATTGGCAGCTACGGCCTCACATCGGTTTCTCCAAAGGCTGAACAGCCCCGCAACTATTAACAGAGCGGAGAAGCGGCTACGCGGAAATCGGCCCTTGGACACGAAAGTTCGCACACCCTGCCCCCGAAAACCAGCATTAACCACACGCCAAAAAAGGCGGGAAACCACACGTTCAAACGTCGCATGTCGATTTTTCTCTACCATGACGCAGTTGGGGCAAGTGGAAGTGCGAACCACCTGCCATCGCTGCAACCGATCTCGCGTGGGGAGCAAGTTCCAGTCCTACCTCCAGACAAAGTCTCTGAGATGCCCTGGCAACACTGCGGCAGTTATTGGTTTCCAAGCGCGGTTCGATACAGATTGACGATGCTGGGGCACCAAGGGCCGTAGAAGCGCGGCCATTGTGTCCACCTCTTTTGAATCGGCCACCTGTATATCTGGGTACGTAGCCTCCAAACGTCGGTGAAATGTCAGAAGGGCTCGATACAAAGATGGTAATTCAGTTGATTGGGGACCTTGGTTTATTTGGCTATCCGGCAGGAAGACACGTAGTGAAGGCTCCAGATGGTAGCGAGCCAGTGTCTGAGCGGGCATGCCATCACTGCTTAGTATTCGCAATAGATTGCGGAGGCAAAATGTAAAAGCCGTGACGGAAACGTCGGGGAATGCAAAACCGCCTTGATCTCGCGGTTCAGCTAACGCTGGACGCGATAACAATTCTGTGCCCCCAAAAAAATGAACTGATGCAGCTTTACACTTTCCAGCAGACGTGGAGCGGTGGTTTAACAGAATGAGTACCAAAATAGGGGGGGGGGGGGACGCGAAGTTGTCAAGGACGACGTAATACAGTTGTCGCGATACACGCGCACCACAAATAGGATAGCCCCATTTGGCCATTTCTTTATCATATTTTGTGGAATATCCCATTAATTACATTTTATTCAAACTGTTATGGCAGCTTATTAATCGGTTCGTATTTATTTTATCTGACACATTGTAATACTCGAAGGTGAAAGCAAATACATCAATTATTCGCACGTAAAGATTGACAACTTTCGCACGCACAAGCAGCCGGAGCTAAAGATTCCAGACGCCTCTTTACCACAAGCACGCATGTTCTGCAGCTTATCGTATATTGCCATACTTAATAGTTATACTATGAGGAATCCAATTATTTTACACTCATTGACAATTAGTACTTCCAAGTACACTGTAACTACTCTCGTGAAAGCACGTTCTACTTTCCTTTCGTAACCTAATTGATATGAGGGGTTTAACGTCCCAAAACCACAATATGATTATGAGAGACGTCGTAGTGGAGGGCTTCGGAAATTTTGACCATCTGGGGTTCTTTAACGTGCCTTTTATAACCTATTCCATGAAATTGGCATCAATCACCTTTTGCGAATGCTGCCTCAGAAAAGCAACCGCAGCAACGCATCGCGAGAAATGCAGCGTTCGAATTCTCGCAACAAGTATGTGACACCGCCAATCCACTAAATTTCATGCTTCAAATAAAAAGAACTGCGTACCTGCAAGAATATTAGTGAAACGTTTCGTTCGACTGATTCGCTATGGACTTCCAGCATGCACCGAAAAGATTTTTTTTCTTTTTCTGTATCGTTGCTATAAAGTCTTTGGTATATTGATCTGGTTAACGTCCCTGGCTTTCTCTCAATTTATTCTCTCACTCTTTGGTATAATGTTGCAGTTGGTACATCTAGCTTTTGTTCACGCGAAAGACTACACAGAAGGTGCAACATGACAAACGGCGTATAGACGATTTTCCGTAAGACATCCAGGTGCCGTCACCTTGGGGTGTTAAGCCAATATCTTGTTTTAGGGGCGAAGCTCCTTAAGACGTAGGCTTGTCTGCCGTTGTAGTTGTCTGTCGTATCCACCGCTAGTACTCGGAGTGCTCATTAGATGACGCCGGTGCTGTGGCACTCCACTCCGATGAGTAGCAGACAGTCAGGCAGACAAGCAGACAGACGGATGGACGGATGGATAGATTGCTGTCTTTGACGATGTACTGGGAAAGATTCACGGGATTCAGGGTTTTACCGATTATCCCCTGGAACTTCACCCACTCATTGTCATTAACTTCATACATATGCTGTGATATTTTTTTTGCATATGGCGACGCCAATTAATAAAACTAGGAAGAATCGCATGCACCTACTCCACCGTTTTCATGTGTATACATGCGTCTACAGTAACACTGTTCGTTTAGTTGTCAAAGATGCAAACCACAAAGGTCAACAGCCCAGTTTGGCAGTACTAAAACCCATTCGTAATATAGTCTATATGCTTTAGGCAAACGAAATGGGGACGGAAATGACGTTTATGCGCTTCGCCGCAGTGACACACAATTTAACCTAAATTGTCTTATCATATTGCTTGGAACTTTTGCCTTCGCATTAATATTCTACCATATATACACGAGAGTGACAGAACCGTTTATCGAAAGGCAGAAAATAATAACAATGTTGTCCATACAGAGCTGCTAGTTTGATGTCATCGGGCTGGCATTTCATCGGGCTGGCATGATGTCATCGGGCTGGCATCGGGCTGGCATTGGGCTGGCCGATTGGTGATACGTGGTACTTCAAATACGAGTGCGCAACTGCACAGAGACACAAGAAGAGAAGGACAAGAGCATTCATAAGCACGCGCACGATTCCCCTTCGGTGAAGAGGGGGGCGGAAGTTCTTCACAGTGCCCCCCCTTACACGTCAATATATGGAGCTGACTTCCACACCCCTCTTGCTCTCTCCTTGCGCACGCCTATGAGTGTGTAGCGACGAGAGAAGAGAGACGTGAGACGACGTCGAAGGCGGCCGATGGGGCCGTGCCGATCTCGCCACTTTATTCCAGGCCTGAAGCGGAGCCACGTCGGCTACCAGCGTCCGCCACGCCAGGCGTGTCAGCTCGTTCTCAACCTCGCGCAGCTCGAGCTAGCATCAGCTGCGCGAGAGGCGCGGCGCAGTGATCAAGAAATGATGGTGATGATGATGGCACTACAGGGCTTCCCCCCCCCTAGCGTTTTGCGCGATTCGAAGGCATATGAAAAAAAACAATAGTGACAAAAGCTATATACAGGAACGACAATCCATAAAGTGTTCATTTGGAAAGTCTAGGTTGTCAACGTTGATGGACCATCGGTAAGCAACGGGTCTCTGGTGGGCGACACTGGGAGAAGCGCAAGGGACGAAGAAGGAAGTGCCGGGTCGCTGTGTTCATAGACACGTTCATCGCACAATTACGCGGCGGGACCATTCGAATGCGCACCCGCCGTTTCGAGTAGACACGGCTGACAAACGTGCCCACAGCTGGAACTGTGGACAGGCGCTGAAGAGCTCGCGCCGGCAATGTCGGCGAAATAGTGTGAAGGATCGGAACGCACCCATGATGACCGAGCACTGAAGTTTCACAGCCACAGCGGGGTCTCGGACAGCGCACAGGGTGCCGAGCATGCTGTCGACAAGGAGCAGCGTCGCAGTCTTGCTGGTGCGGACGTCTCTGTCGATGAAACACCGGCCTCCGCGTAGCACTGCGACCGGCATGCCTGGGCGTGTGGCCGAGTCGACGGATGCAGAAACGCCGTGCATTGCGGCTAGTCTGTGCACGGCAAGTGGTTGGCCCTTGCGTCGGGAAAACCTCGTAGGTGTTTGTGCCGTCTTGAAGGCCACGGCTGCAACACATGACTGTTTAGGAAGAGGCTTGAAAAGGGGCCTCTCTGTACTATGCCGAACGTGACGATTTCGTTGGCATACTATCAAGGGCGGCAGATATGCAGTTAAACCGCACGTCGTCACTGTTGTTACCAACGGGCCTGTGTGGCGGACTGTATCCGGCGCCAAATGCTCTGGGGAATAGTTGTGAAGCTCAGAAGACGTGAGCTTTGATGGAGGATCGGGTGGCACACCTGAAAGACCATCGGTTCTCCGCGCATGAGGGTTGGTGTGCAAGTCTGCATGATCGATGACAACCTCTACAGCATGTGTGGCATATGTAGTCTGCAGTGCCATAGGCGCGCCAGGTACGTCGTCCTCAGCTGCGTCAGTCATAGTCGCAGCCTCTCGGAAGTCTGGCTGTGGTTGACGGTTTATGACTTTAACTTCGGCTGCGGGAGACTGCCGGGCTGAAGATGGTCGCTGCTGGCAGGATGCAGAGAGCGTCGAGGTGGGTGGGGAGGCGCCTTCGGACATCGTCGACGCTGAAGTCTCCGCGACCAAGGGGCGAATAGTGAGCGTGAGGATTTCTGTAGGCATGCGGCGATGAAGCCGTCGTGGAGTCTGACATGTCTGAGAACTCGGGGTCTGTGTAGGCCGGAGAAGACATGCGGGTGGCGAGAGTGCCCGACGGACAATCGGCCGAGGACTTCGAAAAAATGCACCTCGTGGCGACCCGGTCGTTGGCTACAGGAACGTATTGAAGAAGCTCGTCGGATTTTGTGGCTGACTGGTCGCGTGCAGCACGAATGTTCCGAACCTCGTCGGATGGTCATTCGTACGCGGGACTCGCGTTGATAGTGGTCGGACGAAATGTTGTAGGAGACGTAGTCGGGGAAGTTAGGTCCCGGTCAGTGAAGACTTTCGGGCCGGAGGGTACCGCACGCTGCGACGCAGACGAAACCTGTAAGTCGCGGGTGAACGGCAGCGGTTGGTAGGTGAGGCCATATCTGGCAAGCACCGCCAAGCAGAGGTCATCGTAAGGCTGCTGGCTGGAGGTTGAAGTGCCAGAGAGATGACGCAACTCTACCGAAAGGGCGTCTTGAAGAATGGCGTGCATCAGCGGCTGGCCCGTGACGCCATTCAACGCCAGAACGGCATCGAGCTGCATGAACCATACCTTGGGGTAGGTCGATTGGAACGGCGGCACTGGCGGGCAGAGTTGCGGGAACATGGCAGCGGGCCGCTCGGCGAAGGGCGTGTTCTCCGGGTCACCAATGTAGCGACGAGAGAAGAGAGACGTGAGACGACGTCGAAGGCGGCCGATGGGGCCGTTCCGATCTCGCCACTTTATTCCAGGCCTGAAGCGGAGCCACGTCGGCTACCAGCGTCCGCCACGCCAGGCGTGTCAGCTCGTTCTCAACCTCGCGCAGCTCGAGCTAGCATCAGCTGCGCGAGAGGCGCGGCGCAGTGATCAAGAAATGATGGTGATGATGATGGCACTACAAGTGCATTCACTCTCTTCTTTTGTTTACCAGCCATGGCTGGTAAACACAAGAAGCAGCATGACAACCATGAACCATGGTGGTTATGGTCAACACAAGAAGTACCATGACCACCATGAACAAACAAGCCCCATGACCACTAGACCACTGTGCACGGTGGTCCAGTGGTCATGGTGCTCAACTGCTGACCCGCAGGTCACTGGATGAAATCCGGGCTGCGGTTGCAGCATTTTTGATGGAGGCGAAAATGCTTGAGCCAAGTGTATTTAAATTTCTTCTTCATCGTAATCATCATCATCATCATCGTTATCATCATCATCAGTCTGTCTACGCCCACTGCAGGACAAAGGCTTCTCCCATGTTCCGCCAGTCAACTCGGTCCTGTGCTTGCTGCTGCCACTTTATACCCACGAAGTTCCCAATCTCCTCTGTCCGCCTACCTTTGTTTTCTCCTTACTCACTTGCCTGCCTTGGGAATCCAATCAGTTACCCTTAACGTGTATTTAGGTGCACGTTAAAGACCACCAGATGAGGGAAAGCTCCGGAGCCCTCCACATACGGCGTCTTTGATTGTGGTCATCAGACATTAAACCCTATCAATTATTATAGTTACTATATCTTCTTGTGTTTGTCCCTGTGCAGCTAATGCATCATATTTCAAGTACTACGAATGTACAGCCTCAATTAAAAAATATATTATCACATGTGACTGGCGATCACGACACGTCCTGCCGGCATGCTAGGCGTGTCACCAAGATAAGTTGTCCCCTGCTCATTCAGAGACTCATCTCCCTCCATCTGCACAAAAACCGTACATGAAGACTAACGGACACAAACGAACAATTGACTGAGGAGAAACAATATAGTTTCTCACTTCAAGTCATCGCCGCGGCGAAATCATTAGAGACCGTACGATTTTATTATTATGGTGTTTCTCACTGAGATATTCGAAAGGCCGCCTAAATCTTGGAGCGAGTACTCTCATTTCACCAAGCCAAATTTGCGAGTATATAACGCGGCTGTTAGTGTGTTTCAACACTCACCGTAGATGGCGAGATAGGCAGCTATGGGCACAGCGGTCATCTTAAGTCTCGTTCCAATTATTACGTAGCCGGCGAAATAGACCACTTCAAGTAGGTGGCATCCGAGCCAGAAACTACAGTGTACAGAAACTATGCGGGCTACTTCGCCGTCTAAATAACATGGCGGCTCAGTAAAATGCTCGGGTATCTCGGATCTCGCCTGTGTGGTAAACTAAACACAAACTGACGTTTTTCCAGGCGCTCAATTTGAGTTACTTTCCATTTTTTACAGCTTTGAACATGAAAGAAGCCAAAGAGGTTACAGTCACGTTTGTTTGCTTAGCTTTCTCTCCTCGACGCAAGGTGTCGTAACGTCGGGTAGACGCCAGGTCTACAGGGCTCCACCCTGTAGCCCAAGATAATGGCGCCGAATTTGTCAAAGCATTCGGGTTAAGGGACCGTGAAGGCGAAATAGACTTCAAATGGGTAGAAATAACTAGGAGGAGGCTAAGTGACTGGTGGCTACAATCAAGGCGCGAGTGAAATTTAAATCTTCAACACATAGTCATAGTACTTAACTTCATGGCTAGGTGGCGTGAGCCACCGCCCGACCTAAAGGGCACAGCCGGTACATCCATCCAACCATCCATCCATCCAGCCATCCATACGCGTTCCACTTTTCAGACAACATAGACACGAGGCTATCGTCTAGCTGTCAGCGTACAGTGTCTACGATGATGTCTATAATTGTAACACCGCCAGTAGCCCATGTTAGATCACATAAAAAATATTTATGCACACGTTACGCTAACGCTAATTCGTTCCGAAAACTATTTCTGTTTACGCTCTGCACGTTGCCGTGGCCACCTTAGTCGTCGCTGAATAGCGCGACCAGGGTTGCTGGCAAAATGATTGAAGTGACGCATAGCACTCGTCCTACTTCTGGCCGAATCCGTGACTTGGCAGCGGAGTGAGTGAGATCAGTCTGGCTTAGAACGAAGTGCTCTTAAACGACCAGTGGAAAACAGGAGGCTGCTCCGAATCGACTAGTGAAATACGGATTCAACGCCGCGAAGCGAAAAAATCCTGTTTGGATCGACCAGTGAAAACTTCATTAGTGAACCCTATGAGATTGTTTTTGGAACTACTTTACAAGACTTATTGCGTAAACCTATATACGTTTAGGATAATAGAGTGTCCTATAATATTTACCAAAGAGAACTCATTCGCTAGTAGCGCAAGCCTCTGTTTACTAGCAAGGATGTGTTGGGGTGGTTGAAGGGCCAAAAGGCACGTGAAATCTTAGATGCCTTGCTTGCCGTGAGCTGCATCTCGTTTCACGAAATCACTCGCGCATGCGATTATGTGGGACGAACCTTATCGGTCATGATCAAGACAACCTAATTATCTCCCTGCCCGACACGTGCTCACAGTAAACAAAATCTGGGTTATGAGTATGACAATGGGACGAACGCTTTCTTCAAAGCTGGTCCTATTTCGGCAAGCTAGTTTCTCTCCTCCGTTCTCTCTTTTTTTTCTTCGGCGAGTCACAAAGATGGCGTCGTCCGTATGCACACGATAGGCAGCAAGCCCTGCCAGGCGTACGCTCGCAAAGAACGCCGCAAAGAAGGGATCCACTGGCCTGTGTAACCTCTTTTCGGGGAGTGACGCGTTTCCCTCGATCCATCTCCCTTTCTCCTAGCCTCGCTATGTCCTCTCTTCTTTTCCCTTCCTCCTCTAGAGCGATTTTCCGCGAGCGACCGGTGACAAGCAGACGCGCACGCCGCGCCAAACAACAACAGTCCACGGTGCGAACTAGATAGCGCCAGCTCTGTCGTGCCCTGCCGCCGCTTGGCAACATTGAGCTAGAAGCTCGGGTCCCTTTCAGCGTCCCCCACGTTCCCGATGACAAAGGGGAAAAAAGGGGGGGAGCGTGGAGAGTTGTTCGAGTAGAAAATTGAGCCCCGGAGAAGAAAAGAATGGGGGAGGAAAGAAAAGAAACGGCTGGGTGTGGGAGGGAGAGGGTGATGTTTAGAGAAGGAGGGAAGACATAAGCGGATGAAGGCGAGTATCCGCGCGTCCCGAATGCGACACCTGCGCCGAAGTCCAGTCGCGTCGGCCCCGAAAGCAGTGCGGAACGCCTACCCCCCTCTACGCCCCCAGCACCCCCGACCGTCGCGACACTCCCGCCACTAAATAGGAACACACGCTTGCTCTCTTTAGTTACACAGTGCGCTACGAACTCGCTCTGAAAATGTTCGGAATCCCAGTTATCGGCTGCTGCCTTTTTTTCTATTTTATCGTCCCCCGTGAAAGAAGGGAAAGGGGCAGGGGGTATCAAGCTGGGGAAGTCAAGTCCTTTGTGAGGGCCGAAGCCGCGCTGGGGCTCCCTTTTTTTCCCCTTCGGCGGGAAGTGGAGGAGTCACTTCTCGCGGTGGCAGAAAAAAAAAGTGACCAACAAAAAGATGCTGCTGTGACCATGGTGCGCGAGCGCTCCACACTTTTTTGTCACCCCCGTTGTCACCCCCCGCGGAGCGAGAGTCACTCGAGAGTCCTGTGATCGAACTGCCGCGCCTGCAGAGGCTGGCGGAGTTGTCCAGAGACACACTCTGGAACATGCGCGGTGAACGCATTATACGACGCGGTACTCTGGAAAGGGCCCGATCAGTGTCGAGCAAGCAAGCGTTGCTCTCTTCAGCCGCGTTTACGTTTTTCTTTCGTTCGGTACAGGCACTTCCCGACCTTCCTTTTCTTTTCCTTTTTGTTTTGTAACACTCGACGCTTCTCCTCGCCGCCTTTGAAACCCGAAACCAGACCGAGAACTACGGGAGGTTCTCTCCATTTCTGCCGTTAAAACCACCCGTGCGGATTGTAGCGTTACAGTTATACGGTTGCCGCTGGCTGTTCCCCGCCGCCACAGCTGCCAACTCGGCAACATTGACTTCCTCCCGGCTTCGTTTTCACTACGACTGCGTGTCCTTGAACGTACAATGCCCTCCCATATCCTCCTACCGCTAAATTACCCTCGCCCCGATTCAGCTGTCCCCCACCTTCCGCTTTTGCGACACACCGTATTGCTGTGGAAGTTAGTTACCGGCAATAATTCTCCCCCCCCTCTCTCTCTTTCGACACTCTGATCGGCTGTCGTAACAACACCACATTATTTTTGGCAATATTGTTGATTCGGCGAGTTGGTGATACATGATTGTTTTGGAATTGGCCTGCTTCGGTCACGTGTGCAAATTTCTAGTGCACACTGTAGGCAGCCGGAGATGTTTTCATAATTTTTTTTCTTGCGATCGCCGAGCTTACCTAATTTAAGAAGCTGCTGTACTTTATTTTTTTCGGCGTCCATATTGGGCCTAATGAGTGGCTCCTTGAGATGATCGTAGGGGTGATTGGTGAGAGGACTGCGTAGAATATTGCGAACGACCGCAGAAGCACTTCAATTATTTCATATTTATTTCAGACAACCAGTATGCATAGTTATCTAGGCGATTGGCGTGACGGCAAAGAAAGCCTGACAAAGCGCCAATTCCCCATGTAAAAAGATGAATACACGGTTACGCATAGTAGAACAAATAAGAATGTACACATTATCCCTTTCAGCCCTGGATTTTTTATTTTAGTCAGATGCACTTTTCGTGCACGTTTTTCTCGTAGTTAGGACCTCAGAATACCACGAAAAAAAATTGAGCCACTGGTACAAGTATTTTTGGATTAATTAACGTGGCATCAAATTAGGTAATTAGGGCCCTGTGATTGGAAAATGAAAAAAGTGGCTTGTTTTTTTTTCTGCCAATCAATGGCGCACACAAAATGGAAACCAACGTCTTGGTTGCCTAATCTCACTGAAACAGCTTCGGTACGTCGTCCCGAAAACGGCGCTTACCCGCTTCAACTTACGCGCCTCGGCTTCACGGAAGACCTCGGTCACGCTTCTTCTTCTTTGTGGCTGCTACCTCCACAAACGTGCCGCAATATTGGTGTAAATTGCAGGGGGGGATCATTGAAGAACTATGCCCCCAAGAATTAGCAGTATTGGTTACGTTTCCGAGATACTATGGGAAAGTTTGTGCGGTGGTGTTAATAGACACCGCCAGGGCCGAAAGGGTTATAGTAAAGCATCAAGATTTCTCCAGAAATCAAGCCATCATATGAAACAAGATATGTACACAATTGTGATTAACACGTAACGAATAAAGAGAACTACTTATGTACAACAACAGCCCCCAAAAGAAAAGCAGTGAAGGTAACACCGTATACCGTTAGCACAACGGCGTAGGCGTTCCGTCTTAGTGTACTGAAGTAAAGCAATTTATTTGTTTAGATCACACTGATTGCTCTGAGAAAATAGAAATGTTCAATTCACCATAATATTACCTTTCTTAAAAATCAAGGGGAGAACCTCATTTTCAATGTTTCCCGCCGAAATCAGCGCGCGTGATACGACAGATTTCAAAGTGTACCTTTCGTATTCTGGCGACCTTAGCTCAAGAAATTTTCCGTCAAATTGGCATGTATACAGCCTCACCTAGAGGACAATTTACTTTATTCTTCGTTGTGAAGTGTTATGCAAACGACTCGGCAGACGTCGTTCGACTTTATCACGTCACGGCATTTGGTGCAGAAACTTCAAGGTGTCGTCACCCCCGAAATTTTATTTTTTACGTTTTCTCACTTGCAAAGCGTCCTTTTACGGTAAGCTTAGCAGTTTGGGAATGCTGCATGAAAAGGTAACTCGCTAAAGCGTGAAGAATATTTCTTCTCTTTAGCGTTCCTTTAAGCGTAACACGATACGAAAACATTGCAGCTGAATGAGTTGCTGTACGCATACGGTAAATGTGATTAAAGTGAGCCCCTATACTGTAGGACCACGAAGCAACGACCACAGTACAGTATTTCCGTATTTACCGCACGATAGGTTGGCACCGCCAAAAAGGCCATGTTAAGGCATATATCTCATCTATATTTCTCATCTACCGCTAATTCAACAATGATACATCTATCTATTCACCTCTCCCGCTATAGCAAACTCTGAACAGCGTACAGACGCATGGTTTTTGGTTTCATTCTTCTCGCTTCAAAGACATGCCACACCAAATCTTCCCTATGACCGGCCAGTCTGCTTCCTCACTCTCGCGAAAGCACCGTTTAATTTATGTCATCCTTGTAGACAGCAGAGAGCCACGCAGCAGCTGTAACAATAATGTTTCCTGCAGTTCCCGCCATCAACATCGGCGTTTCCTTTGAAACCAGCTGCCCACAGCTGCCGGTCAAGCTTTGTAGCCCCGCTCGCACACAGCCCGAAGAAAGACGCAGTGTATACTGTTTGCTGTCGTTGCTGTGTGGGGATCGGCGCGACAGATTCAGGGTTCGTGGCTGCCGAGAAAAACAGCTCTCATAAACAACCCGGAATGCCAGTCCGTTGTCCCTCACTGATGTCATCATCGCTGTGTCAACCGTAGAACAAAGAGACTACTACAAAGTGACTTTTCATTGTCAGAGTGACTTGTCATTGTCGTCATTGTCGTCGCGAAGCCCCACTGTATTCACAGCGGGGCTTCGCGACGACAAGGAAAGTAAACCGACACACATACAACGTTGTGTAAGAGTCCATAGGAGCGTTGGCAGTATAATTACAAGCAACGCCATTAGCAGTAGCGCGTTACGTTTCTGAATAATTTAGTAACGTATTAGTTATTACTAATGCTTACGTCAGCACTTCGTGGTAACGCGAAGGGTCACGTTACTAGTTACGTTTTATTGCAGTTACCACGCGGGCTGCGGTGGGCCTGCCAGATTTTGACGATCGGAGTATATATCATCTAATGTGTCAGTTCTGAGCCTGGTTACCGCATCTGCGGACAATACCACTAGGAATTTATTGATATGTGGGTTTTTAACGTCCAACAACCAACATATTATTATGAGAGACACCGTAGTGGAGGGCTCCAGAAATTTTGACCACCAGGGGTTCTTTATTGTGCTCCCAAATCTGAGAACACGGGCCTACAGCATTTTCGCCTCCGTCGAAAATGCAGTCGCCGCAGCCGGGATTCCATTTCGCGACCTACGGGTCAGCAGTCGCAATAGACCACCGCGGCGGGCCAATACCACTAGGAAGCGAGGCATGCTGTGATGCAACAGCTTACGAATCTGTTACATAAATTCTACAAGTTTTAGTGGCCAGCAATTTGTTCTTGCAATATACCATAACACTTTTCGTCAGTTCTGTTCTCAAAAGAAAATTTGCATTTATCTGCGTTTAACTTTCAGTATGCGTTTTCTATTGACAATTTCTTGAATTCTTGAGCGTACAAAGATGGTCTAAAACACCTTTCTATAAACGCTCGTGATTCTCGCAGCAATAATGCAAGATAAATGGTCGAAAATGAGTTATGCTGCAAAATATTTTTTTTGGGGGGGGGGGGGAGGGGGGGAGCTATACGCATATGTTTTGTCACGCTAGTGCAAGCACATTTTCAGAAATACAGCATAAATATTAAGAGATCAGTGACGCTTTCCTTTCTGGAGAGCACTGCTGATGAAGTATCATTTTCTGTTCACTGTTAGTTTAAGCTAGAAATGTCTTTTTACAAGACACTAATTAAAAGCCCTCGCATGAAGCTATATACTGTAAATATTAGGCCACAAAAATGTTGCTAAATTCAGACAAACTTGTGCAAAAAGATGGTCTATTTCAATACGTAATTTAACTGAAACCAAAGTTTCGGTTAGAGGATTTAAGCGAAATTCAAATATGAAGTTTAATAAATTGTTATTGTGGTTTTCGCAGCGAGAGTTCACTGAAGATTCAAATTTCTTCCCCAGGAGTAACAGGCGAAGTAATGTGCGTTGCTTACTTTTGAGTAACGGTAATGCACTACCTTTCCCTGTGGGTGACGTAAAACCGATTAAAAATGCTTGTTTGTGAACACTGCCTATTTCTTTCACATATAAAGGGACGGCATAATGCTCTCCCATGGTCGAGTAAAATAGTTAAAATATTTTTCTAAACACTAGTGGTCCTCCGTTTCCCGGGTTTTTGAGCTTCACGGGACGGTTTATGCTCTCCTATAGTAGAGTACCAAGTACTCTTAATCGTTTATTACTTTTTTTTTAAACAAAAGTGGTCTCTGTCTCTTTATTATGGTTCAAGTTGAGTAAGAAGTACTCAAAATCGTTAACAAGTTTTTTTATGCACACAGTTGGCAGGCACTCCGTAGGTCCTGCTATCAAAGTGTAGTATAATTTTAGCGGGACATCTCAGTGCTCTCCCATAGTTGAGTACGAAACACTTGAAATCGTTAAATTTTTTTTCTAAACAGCTTAATGCCCACGGGACGGCTCTATGCTCTCCCATAGAAGAGCATTTTGTATTCCAAATCGTTAACAACTCTTTCTAAACAGAGCTTATGGTTCTTCCCCAATAGGGCACGTGTAGTGATATAAGGCGTTCACAGTTAGGTCTAAACAAAACGCATAAAGGCCCAACCACATGCACGCGATTTTCGTGCGATAGCGACAGCGACAAACTTGCTTCGTCGCGTCGCGACGGCTGCACCCACATGTCAGCGACAATGCGTCGTGTTTGGTGGATATAAAACTATCGCGCGCATGCCCACAAACTGCGAAGATTAAAGTAGGTCGAAGAGAACAGGCCAAATTTAATACTGTCTTGTGAGTCATATTAAGAAAGTCATAAAAACGTTTCACGACCTTCTTTTTAGGCGCGAAGATCCTTATAGCGTGGCTTGTGCGTCCCCGTTGTGGGTAACCACCCCTCGTTAATTCTTGAACAGGTCATAGAGGGCGGTACTTGTACTATATGCTGAAAAATGCAAGTGGTATGGCACTAGATGGCGTTACTTGTAGAAAAGAAGGATCGACTTCACACGCACGGAAGGAGAAAGAGACCATCGCGTTTTTTTTTTTTTTTCAGCGGTCAGGGGGCGCTTTATTAGCCCCGAAAACGAACACTGGTGGCGTGGCAGTCGCGGCGAAGTGACGTCACGGCAAGGACTCGTTTGCTCCATGGCCGAGTATCGCCTTTTTCTGCGCCCACCGCACGCCCGCTCTTTCGCGATACGGTGGTTATAATTGCTCACTGTTGCGATGCGAGCCTGCCAAGGTAGAAGGCAGCTGTTTACAATGCTAGCGAAATCAAGTAGCCGCAGAAAGCTGCGATAATTTGACGGGCAAACTTTCTTTCCAACTGAAGATTCGCTGTTAAAATGGTGGGGCAATGACTGCAAGACGTTCGTTGCTTTCACCGCTTACGCCGAGAAATCGGTCCTTAAATGCTTTACGCTTTTAAATGCTTTACGCTGTTTCTAACTTTATTTGAAACTTGGCGTACACTCCGAAGTTAGAAATTGTGTCCCAAAGAATTCCAAACAAAGTGATGGTGTTTTCGATTCCCAAGTACATCGTGGTTTTTATGCAGATTATTCGGGCGATTTGACAAAATAGTGCTTTCTGCTGAACGAGAGATTAGATAAATTTACGAAAAAATATTTCAATATAACCACAATATTGAACAAAATATTACGGTTCCATACAAAATGCTCAGGAAAATGCCGACACGTTATTTGTACCTAATTTGCATAAATATTGCTTCTAAATAGCTAGACGGGCAATCATGTGGCCGCATATTCCGATATGCAGGATCTGCTGGTCCAATCAAACGCAGCTCCACAAACGGTAATGTTTATTACGTGTGGCAGAACTATTGATAGCAATTGTTTGCGAAGCAAACGCCTGAAAGTGGCAATGAGCGTTGTGAATGGCTTCGATGGCGCTCTCACAGACGTAGCCCGCGTGATAATTAAACGTCATTCGCCTCAATGAATCAGTGCCTGATATCCGACATGTATATACACGTACAGGTTGATGAAACTTGGAAATAATCAACTACAAAAAAAATATTTCCCGAGTGGGCTATTTAAACTATAAACTTGTGTAACAGCTTGCAGCATCGGTGCTACGATGCTGCATGAAGTTGGCGAAATCGACCTCAATTGGTTTTTAGTGAGATGAAGTACCGAAAGTGCTTCTAGGAAAGTATGGAATGAAAATAAACGAGAAGTGATAGTATAAACATAAGAAAACACAAATACAACAGTTTTGGCGGTGTTCTCGGCCAAGCGCTTTGAAGATACGTTGCGAGCCTCGATACTGCATCGTCTTTCGCAACCTCGCGTGAAACTTGGCACACAAGCAAAAAAAAAACTGCTCGTTTCCAGATAGGCGCATGTGCCCGATACAAATCTTGGCGAAGTGAAATTATATGGCTGAAACTAACCGCTCGTGAAGAAAGCAACTAAATATTAATCTAAATGTGCTCTTACGTGTGAAAACCACGACTTCAATACGTCACATGCTACAGTATAATTTTGACAATCTGGCGTGTTCTTGCTCTTCACTGCCGTCAGAATGTGGCTGCCGCGGCCTAGAATCGAACTCATCCACGAGTTGCAGCGTGACGTAAACAAACCCGATCAAAGTGAGTTCGATATACTGCCGTAACCGTTGGCGATTGTACTGAACGAAAGTTTTCCGTTGTTATTGATGCTGCTTCGTCTTGCTATAGGACTCTGAAATGTTGTTTGGGCGAGGTAGTTTCGTTCTTGATATCAGGGCTATTTCAATAGCCTCCAGTATACGAGTCACTTTCCATCTGGGTTTTCTTTCAGTTAAACTTGTACAACGGTCACAACACGATCACTTTCTTTCCTCCAAATGATCCCACTGTCAGCTTTTCTCTGCGGAGTACCTTGCAACCGATTCTTCGTGAAAGACTGTATGCTTTGTACGAATGATCTTTGGCTTCCGCTGTCTAACAAACTTTTTGCGCTCGCTACTTTACATTATACACCTTCGGTCCATGCTATATATAGCCGTCTGCAATAGGGCACGATGACGTTCTTCTTGCAAATTAGAACATGCTAGCAAGTTGCACGTTTTTTTTTTAACAGCCATATCGTCGTTTAGTTCCTGACTTTTGTGACTATAGGCTTGCTGCCTTCAGTCCCTTTAAAGTGCTGCGCATGCAAGTGGCATGTCTTGCTTTGCAACGTTTACTGACTACTGTGGCTTTACGAATTCTTGCGTTGTGATTCGGTGTCGTGCACTTAAAGCACCTGTTTTCTTATCAAAGCTTTTTTTGTCATCGTATTCTAGTGATCTCCGACAGTATTGAGTCGTGTGATTGGTTAGATTACAGAAGCAACATCGTTTTGTGACGGAGCTATGAAATACTGAAGTATTGCTCATGAAGCTTGATCTGTTGGTCCATTTTCTGCGAGGACTGTCTTCGCCGTCTTCGAAAGTTTCCAGCGACTCTTTACACGTCACTTATTCTTGCAAAAATGCTACCAACCCATTTAGTGCATCTGCACTGGTGCTGTTCTTGCTTGCTTCTTCCGAAGTCTCTACTCTCTCTCTCTCGCGCACCTTGCCTTCTCTTCTCGTAGAATCCGTATTCAATTACCAATGCTTGTGCAAGGTGTGCTTTGAGATCTGCATAAGCACTGCAGCGTGCGAATGCACTGCAACTCATAGGGCTTCCAATGATCTCGTGTCTAATGCGCTTCCAATGCACTTGCATGGTCTGGCAAAGTCAGCGCCACCCTTTGATGTTTTCCGGATTTTAACTGGTTCTAACTTGATCAATGCAATCACGCGACTTTCCTTCAAATGTTCTTCATTGCCAAATTCCTCTTTCAAAAGCTCCACAGCTGTCTGGTAATTATTATTGGAGTATTGTAGTTCTTCAATACGATCAGCTGCCTTTCTGTCAAGGACAGAGATTGGATAGTGGTGCTTTTGACTCTCTGGTAAATTCTGTCGAAGATGAATCGTGCTTTCAAACTGCGTCCAAAGTTTTCACCATGTCAGCGTGGTTGCCGTCAAACCTGAACATGCCTAGTTTTGGAAGTTTCACATAACAATCAGTAAGCTGATTTCCTGACAGCGTCGGTTCAGTTCTTGTTACTTGCATGGACTTCTTGTTACTCCTATGGAAGTTCTTTTTACTTTTATGAATGGTTGTCTATCATGCACGCTGACTCTTAACTTCTAGATGCTGGACTCTATATTCTTGAAACTACCGTAATTACCTTCAGCCTATATTCCACTACTTTCTAGAATTCATCTGCTGCTGTTTCCCGTCTCATAAATGGCTCCATTTGGCATTTGCCGCTTTCAAACTCCCCGTCATACTCTTGATTTGGCCAAGACTTATGCTTAGAGAGTCCGCGTCTTCTCCGTTATTCACCTTTCTTTTCACCTCTGTAATGACGTTATCTGCATCCGCAAAGTTGTCCTCTTCTGCGAAACGACTCTTCGATTCATGGTGAACAAGACGCAGGCGCACATTCAGGCTGGAACGATGGCCTCTTTCTTGGGCGGTATATCTCTCGACTACACGGCTGCCGCTACCGCTGGAACGTCTGCTGCCTCGTATTTTTGAGCTGTGGCTCGGGCGTCCCGGTCTTGTCAACGAGGGTAGGCTGGTCACGGCACCATGTTGTCAACGAACAGACCGAAGAGTGACGATGGTTAGAACCGTTTGTTTAGTTAGTTGTATGGTTGTTTCCTCAACAGCTCGACGCAACCCACTCCAGCGGACAAGCCATGCATCGGACGTACCCTTGCTTATTAAACTAATTCACTTCTTGAGGGAAATGGTTGAACTGATTAGGCATTGCAGGTAATAATTTGAACTTGTTGGATTTAAAAAAAAAACTTTTAAAGATAACACAAATATACACACAAAAAGAAAACTATCTATTTAGACGACTAGAACGTGATTGACAAGATTATGACGTCTTCCTTTTCTTTTAACGCTTCGTCGTTTTCTTCTTTGTGTTTCTGCTTCTACAGCCTCCTTTCTCCCCTTTTCCCCATCCCCCTGATGGAGAACGCTGCGCCCGCCTATTTTCGTGTCTATTTCCATCTTTCCTTCTTGTGAGGGTTGCGCCCATAGAGTTTCCTATAAATAGAGTAGAAGGAGCTCCGGTGCTAGCGTCTGCGGGAGCTACAACCCACAGCGCTTCAGCGAGCATGGGAGTGATTGGCAATACACAAATTTGTCTAATCTTCATACTTTCAGCTGCATTTCGCTTCGTGTGGCTTGAATCAGCTTTTTCACGATGCAACAACCAGCAAATGTTCCGCAGTTTAATTTTAACACCTTAACATTTTAGGCTCAACAATTCGAGTTCACTCACGACGTTCAAAACGGTTTGTTCTTACTTGCGAAACAAATCCAAAACACTGCAATAAAAGCCGAAATGGCGTTCAGAGCTCGAAGGCACGAACACTATAGGCAAGTCCATGTATACTATTCATCATGTCTATGGTCGCTGAGTGATGACAGCTCCAGAGCCTCCTCTAATTGTTGTCTATTCAGGAAAGTCTGAGGTTGTGTCGTTGCACCTACTTTCTCCTTGGTGATGCTAAAGGTGCATTCATACGCGAGGGAAAATCCCGCTTCTACGCGGACCGAATAGTCACGTGATAAGTGAGTGAGTGAGAACAACTTTATTATAATCCAGTGCAGACGCTGAGGTTGCCACGCGTCACCCGGCTACTCCCACGTGGGAACCGGCAGGTCTAGACTGACGGCCCTGTCGCGGGCACACTGGATGGCCAGGATTTGGTCCTAAAGTTCTGGGCTGTGCAGAAGCGCATCCCACTCGGGTTTGCTATAAGTCGGTCCAAGTGACCTGCACCCCCAGAGCATGTGGGCTAATGTAGCGGTCTGCCCGCAAGCGGCGCAGGCGGCATAGGGGAATCGGTGAGGATAAATTGCATTTAGATATGGTAACGATGGGTACAAATGGGCTTGAAGTAAGCGCAACGAAACGGCCTGTGCTCTATTTAGTTTTGAATGTGGCATTAGGAATGCCCGCTTCGCCATGTAGTAATACTTGGTAATCTCGTGGTGTGTAGTATAGGTGTGTCTTTATGTCCCGCGTCGTCAGCACTGGAGCCGTCGCCCAGGTCGAGAGCAGCGCGGTTCAGTGCAACGCCGTTTACGGAGCCGACATGCGCGGGGAACCAACGTATGGTGTGTGGGACAATCGTATCGCTGGTGGAGCTGTTCAAGATCCTGGCAGCCTGCGTTGATATGCGGCCCTTTTGAAAGGCTCTGACTGCGGATCTGGAGTCGCTGTACACCACTTCGCACCGACCACTTAGCAGAGCGAGTGCGATGGCCACTTGTGCGGCCACCTGTTGGTTCGTTGTGTGTACCGTGGCGCAGTTCGAAGTCGCGAGCCCGTCTGGTCCACTACCCTGCACCGCTACGAACTTCCTGCCGTCTCGATATGCCGCAGCGTCAACGAAACTTGCATTTACGCCACCCTTTCCCAGTTGTTTCAGTAGAGCCGTCACCCTTGCCCGACGACGTCCCTCATTGTGTACAGGGTGAGTGTTGCGCGGTATTGGGGCAACAATGACGTTTTCATTTATATATGTTTTGATATAAGTCACGTGATAAGTTCCATCCGATGAAACCACGTAGGCGTCGCATGCACACAGTCAGAACGCGGCTCACGGAATACTCGGGTGTGTACTCTCCCGTCACGCGCTTCGCTTACGCAAGAGAGAGAGAGAGAAACAACTTTAAGTGAAAAAAAAAAAATTCACAGAGGAATGGCGATCAGGCTGTGCCTGCCCGCCACCTCCTCAGCTCGCTGTATGGCCTGGAGCTGTACTTCTAGGCTCGTATCTCGGAGTACTCACTTCTCCTGCTACTGCACCAGGTAGAAGAGTGCATTCAAAGATGGAACGCCGTTTAAAACGACGTTTGTGCGCGAGGCGTTTCGATCCGTGGCGCGAGCGGAGAAAACCAGACGATGCGATGGCGGGGAGTTCTCATAACGTGAGCGTCACGTGATGCGCCATCCGCTGCGAAAATACTTCCTCCGTCCACTTGTGCGAATTCAGCTTAATTAACGACCCCGCCAATGCGTCATACGGAACTCTAACCGTTGACAACGGCGAGCCCGAAGCACCAATCGGTGGCCCAACTGCAATGGTTGAAGATGTACTATGAGCTTAACTGTAAGCTGGGCATTTAGATCGCCTTTCTTATTTTACTCTGCTCACGCGAATGCTGCAGGCTGTTTGCGAAATAAAAGTTCGTTGATCCTACGTACATAAAATCACTTTAGATGTAAACGGTGCAAAATACTACCTCGCTTGCGATTTTGTGCGCCTCTTCAGCGTAGTTGTGGCCTGCACTATTTTGCAGTGTGTATAAAGTGACAACAGAATACCATCTCCCGGCTTTATGCAGCCAAAATGCACAAACGTGAGCGCCTTGCAATGCGCACACCGTCACAAAGCTCGGGACGGCTTAAAGCTTTCCCATAGTAGAGTACCCTGTGCTCTAAATCGATACCCCCTTTTTCTAACCCCCCCCCCCCCACACGAACACGAAAGGATACAACTCATTTTTCGACCGACTTGGTGCTAAGCAGCGCCCGTTGAGTTGTTATATAGGATTTTATTTGTTACAAATTGTGTTTCATTTGGATCTATTGTATCGGTATACCCTTGTATTGTGATATCACATTGAATTCTTGTGTACATATATGTCAGCATTGTCATGTATATTAGAGCAAATGTCTTCACTGTAACGTAGTGATGTTAGTCGTGAAACATAGATGTGCCGAAGTGTATGTGCCCTGTTTCCGGAATGGTATGAAGCCTTTGTGTTCTGTACATGCTGTAAATAATTTTTTTCTAAACATTTGACCTCCAAGGTGGTGCCGGTGAGAGATTTCTTCTGTCCGTTGTTTAACAATAAAAAATAGTGCTCAATGTACATTCCAATAGCTGCTAATGAGGAATGAGAGACAGGAGCATTCGGCTTTTAGTCAACGCGCACGCTGCGATCCCCATTAGCAGCCATTGGCATGTACATTGAGCACTATCGGACAAGAAGGGGTTGCTACATTATACTGGCTGGGTGAAACCTCCTTTTTTTTTATTGATATGATATATAAGGAGATGTTGGCGCACCATTATGGCGCCGGCTACTCCTTAACCGTTGATTGAAACTTGAACACGTATTTTGAAGCAAAACATACAAAACAGTGCATGCAAAATAGAAAACTCGGGCCCAGATATGCAAAGACACACTTATACGCACATATCACAATGGTAAGTAAATGTTCGAAAGTCAATGTAACAAGTCTCTGGATATGTCCCTCGTTAATATTCGGTCCACCAGCACAAAACAGCAAAGCACACGTCTGGTCCTTATAAAGATGCATTCACTTGTATGTACATAATACTTGACACGTCATTAATTTCACAACACACACGTGATGGGTGTCACATGATACTGTAAATAATAAGTACATGTGTTACAAATGAATTTTTGTTCTTTGTTAATACTTGTCAGCAATCCCGCTGTCTTGTAAAAAACGTGTTAATGCTTTTAAAGCGTGGGGACTGTAAAACTCCAGTTGGCCACGGGCCCAGAAGTTTTTTCATGCTTAATGGTCTGTGGTCCAATGCGAACGGTTCGCTTTTAAGACGGCGTCTTGGCGTGTCATGATGTGGACAGTCTATGAGAAGGTGACATACGTCTTTATCTATAAATCCACATTCGCATTCGGGAGTTTCAGCTCTGCCGATTCTGTGCAAAAAATGTTTTGTGTATGCGGTGCCTAGCCTCAATCGGTGAATTAGAGTTTCCATCCTTCTATCTAATGCCAGCGTAATTTTGAATTCAATACATGCATCGACGTGATATAAATCGCAGCTCTTTGTACTTGGTCAAACCAAGCAGTTTTGCTCATTCTGAAAGTTGTATTCTTTATAATACTGCGTAATTCATTTTTCGAAATTGATAAAGAAACAGTACCGTCTTTACGATGTGCTTGTCGTGCTGCTTCATCAGCAGCTGTGTTTCCAAGAATGTTTCAGTGACCAGGTATCCACAGGAATTTGATCTCATGTTGCGCCTTCTTTGCTTTGGTGAGCTCCTTCAGCATTTCGTATGTCATACTATCACTTATTACTGTCCTGTTTGTACTGGAGAGTGATCTTAATGCGGCCTGTGAGTCACTGAAAAGTACCCATTTTCTAGCGTCTGCTACCGAGTTTATAAAATTTAGAGCATACAGAATAGCGAAGAGCTCAGATGTAGTAGATGACGTCATGCGACATAATTTAAACGATTCCCGAATATTGAGCTGTGGTATGATAAATGTCGATGTTGAAGACGTTGTTGTACTTGAGCCATCTGTGTAAATATGGATACCGCATGTGTATCTGATAAAGCGCTAGTTGTTGAGCAGCTTGGATGAACATGTCTCTCTTTCTGATAATGCCATCCACTGAGAATTCAATGCTTGGTATTACAAGCAGCCATAGAGGATAGTCCATTTCAGAGCTCCAAAATTTATTTCTGGGTGATATATGTACATTACTCTGTACATCGTTATGAGCATTGCTTTTATCTCTTAGTAAAATATCCAGTGCCAATTGGTGGTCCCTGTGTTGCGTCTGTAAGCGAAAAAAATGGCGGCATGTTTCAATTGTTCTCATGACTGGAAAGGGTGGTTGTCGAGTCTCTGCTATGACAAGGCTGCTGGAAGTCGCTCGTGGAACACCTATGCAGACGCGCAGTCCCCTAGCTAATAGTCTTTGAAGTCGCTCCTCTGAAGTGCGGGAAAGGCCGTGTAACACTGCTGCAGAATATACAACTTTTGGTCGTATTAAAGCATTGTGAACAGCGAGCATGGATGATACAGATCCGCCCCATGATGTCCCAGCAATTCTGTGGAGTATATTCACTAGCGTATTCACCTCGTTTTCGAGTTTCTTTATGTGAGGTGCCCATGATAGCTGCCTCTCCAGTATTACTCCGAGAAACTGATGCTGTGTCACAATCATTAGTGGTTCTTCTTCTAAATTGAGATTGAAGTTCTTTAACTTCTTACGGTGAAGGGCAATACAGCTGTCTTTGCCTGGGATAGAATCATACCTCTTTCTTTTAAAAAGTTCTTGATAATATTTATTCCGTCCTGCAATGCAATCTGAATTACCCGTATGTCCGTGCCAGATGCCCAAATGCACACGTCATCTGCATATAAGGAGTATTTCAACCTGGAAGGCAGTCTTTTAGCTAAATCAGCCATAACACACTTGAAAAGAAGAGGGCTGAGTACGCTTCCTTGTGGCACTCCCTGTCTGACGTCGTGTTCTGCACTTTTTTCTTCGCTCGTCTGAATGAATATTTTACGACCTGATAAAAATTTGGATACCCACCGCAAAGACCTGCCGGACATTCCGTGTTCCAACATACTCTGCAGAAGATGAGTGTGACTGACTGTGTCAAATGCCCTTTTGATGTCCAAGAACACTGCGACCGTCAAAATACCACAGGCACGTTCATGCTCCACATACGTTACTAAGTCCAGTATTGCATCCATTGTGCATCTCTGTTTCTTAAAACCTGTCAAGTAGTTGGAGAATACACCAGTTCTGTTGCACCACCATTGAAGTCGCGCATCAATCATTTTTTCCATTACCTTACATAAACAGCTTGTCAGACTGATTGTACGGAAGGATTCAAGGTTCAGGGGCGTCTTAGCCAGTTTTAAGATCGGAATGATGCGAGCAGACTTCCAAGACTCGGGTACAATTTCTCGCGTCCATAGATTATTGTAAATATCTAAGAGAATAGTTGTGCCTGTGGGCCCAAGGTTCTTTAGCATATTGTACGTAATGCCGTCCGGTCCAGGAGCCGATTTTTGACGACATGATGCTATAGCACAATGCAGCTGTCTTAACGTAAATACAGGGTCTAGTTGAGGATGCTGGGCCCAAAAGCTTGCATTAATTTTCTGGCTGGCTAACACGACAGAAACCTCCTTAGTTTTAGAAAGGTTTGGCGAGCGTTGAGCCGCAGGTCCATGAATACAATGAACTAGTATATACCACGAATGAATTCGAGGTGGTTAAAGGGGGGAAGCAGATACGAAGCACAAGCCGTAAGAAATTAAAAGCTGAATCCTCCTATCTCTCATTTCACATTAGCAGCCACTGGCATGTACATTGAGCCCTATCTGACAGGAAAAGGTTGCTACGTTATACTCGCTGGGCGTAACCTCCTTGGTTTTAGAAAGGTTTAGCGAGCGTTGGGCCGCAGTGCCATGAATACAGTGAACTAGTATATACAATGAACTCAAGGTGGTTGAAGGTGGGAAGTAGACCCGAAGCGCAAGCCGTAACAAAGTGTGCGTGTGCCACCTCTCGTTTAGTCCTTGGAATGTCCACTGAATGGCGGTGCTTCTATCTGGAGAATATATGATAAAAAGATGCGAGATGGTGGGACTTGGAGTGTTGAATAGATGGACGAACGGACACACAGACAGATGCATGGATGGACGCATGAACGGACGCAGGGGCGGATGCATGAACGAACGCAGGGACGGGCGCACGAACAGACGCGTGGACGGTCACACAGATGGACGCGTGGACGGACGAATGCTTCGCCCCACTCTCCATCATTCACTCCGTGGATATGCTGCCAATTTTTTTGTCTGCTCGCGGCATGTCCTCCATGGCTGGCGGACAGCTGCATGACTGGTCGCCATCATCTACGCTTGTGCGTGATTTACTTAGTTTCCGGGGGCTTTGTTCTCAGGTGAATAAATACGCAGAAATCACTTTCGATGGTTCGGGAAATGTTGCCGCCGTGTTTGACACGCGAAATTCTTAGCCGTCATGGGGGTGAAATATTCTAACTTCTGCAACCAGTGACGTGCCGCTTCTAAAAAAAGGATGAGATACACGTTCAGAAGTTTTACAAGTGGGGAACAATGTAGTTGAAAGAACACTCTGCCAGCAAGTCCCTTTTCTCCTCAAAAAATAACACTCCTCGTTCATTTGTCTCCTTCTAGCCACCATAGCCAAGCGTCGCTTCTTGCGGGCATCCATGTTGAATACTCTCAAACCGGTCTGCTGCCAGTGGGCGCAGGTGAGCTCCAAATCTGCTGTCGAGGGTAATCCGGCTGTTTTCTCCTAGGACACCGTTCGTCGTGTGGATGCGCCTGCAGGCGGGTCATCCGCGGATTAGCCGTCCGCGCCCACGACAAATCCGGATTCGGTCCGTCGTCTGAATGCACCATTAGGAAATGGGAAGCTTTACCACCGGCCGACCACCTTGCGGCGTGGGGCGTGGCGCCCTCCGCCACATGCCCGCAATGCGGTCGCGTCGAAACACTGAACCATGTCTTTCATGAATGTATAGTAGCACACACCTATTGGCGCATGGTTACCAGTATGTTCCAAATAGCTATGCAGTGGAACTCTGGCCACAAGGATAACTTCGTCGAACTCTTAATGGCTATCGGAGCCTTCGCTTTATGGAAGCGGAGGGGACTGGCCCACCTGATGGGACGCCCTCAGAGAGCCATGTACTCTCCTACATCGGTTAAGAAACGTAATGCTTATGCATCTCAATGAAGAACTAGTCATGCTGGGAGAGGCGGCCTTTCTCCGACGCTGGTCTACGCGATTCATTATTGTAAAAAACAACGTAGTGTCCATACCTTTCCTCCCCTACTGAGGAGGTGGGCTAGAGCTTGTACCACTGCGAAATTGCAGTACGTTTTCTTTTCCCTTTTCTTCTTTAGAAACATGTCTTTTTTGTGCAATATTGTTCTTGAACACGAGAGCAAATTGTCCTCACAGTTGAATGCAAAAACGTCACCTTGCACTGCGAATGACCCTCCTTGTTTGTGCATACAGCCTTACTGGTTAATAAGTTTACTCATCTCGATGTTCATGAATGTTCTGTCCTTGTACAATTTTTGCATTGTGCACCGCTGCCCACACAAATAAGTTCTTTTCGCTGTATATAACAGCTTGAACTGTACATACACGTGATCATCATTGTCTATCTTTTTGTGTACACATAAGGCATGTAAGACATATCTGGAAATAAAAATCTCCTAAACCACACCGTATACTGTTCTTCCATAGCTGAGTACCAAGTACTCGAAATCGATGAACATTTTTTTAATCACATCGTCAATTTCAGTGGGACTGTTTTCAGCTTTCCCAAAGTACTGTAAATCGTTAGCCACTTCTTCTAAACACACGCTGTTATGACTGGGCTTTGTTGTGATTTGTGAGGCCCAAGGGACGGCATTATGCTCTCCCATAATAGAGTACTTATCATACTCTAAATCGTTACTTGCTTTTTGTAGTCACCAGCATAGGTTACTCGTTTGCTGTGTTAAGCTTTTGTCGACGCGGCCTTATGAAATGCGAGGCCCACGGAACGGCTTTCTGCTCTCCCATAGTATATAGAGAACACCGTACTATAAATCGTGGAACATTTGTTGATAAAAAACATACTATATACATGCATGCATTTCTCTGTCCGACCGGTTTCACCCGGAATTAGCTACCGTAAACTTCCGCACGAAACTAAGGTTACGCATGCATCTCGGGACAGCTTCCTTGTTCTCCCATAGTAGAGTACATAGTATTTTAAGTCGCCAAACATTTGCACCTCCCCCACTCTCCCCCAAAAAAACACATATAACTACACGCATTTCTCCGTCCAATCAGCACAGCTTATGGCTCGGTGTATCATGCTTTGAAGCGTTCACACGTTGTTCTAAATGCATCCTAGGACCTTATCATGTTTTTTTTTAATCTGGAACAGCTCGCTCTCCTATAGTATAGAACCTATTATCAGGAATTGGGGACATCTAGACATGGCACCATCACTCGGCAGCAAGAACGGTGGCCTGCCATATCTGAATGGGAAATAGGTGAGAAAAATCATATCTTTCGAAAAAAAAAATTTAACCATCGGAAACGACTCCGGGTATATGTAGCAGGCGTGAACTGGTGCGTTGCGGCAAAATTGCAGCATTGCACTGCAAAGCGTGTGGCTCGTCAGGACCACTAAATACCACCCACCGAGAGACATGGGATGTCATTGTTGAATGATAAACGCTGCGGGAAGCCAGGTGGTTTGTGTTGCGGCACTGCAACTTCGACAGATTGTTCAAGCAAGTCCCTGCTGTATGAAACCGTGAGCCGTGTTAGATAACTAGCTGTTAGCGTCACATACGACTTTTTTTTTTCGCCTATATTCCGTTCAGTTACGGTGGGTCACCGCTGTGGTCAACAAGAAATGGCGCTATCATGCGAATGTCTCCTAGAGTGACTGTATATGCTCTTTACGGGAGCAGAGTAGCGCATAAGACCACCATCTTGCCCCGTTAGCAACTATAGTTACGCGGTGAAGCCGCACTCTGTTTTTGCAGGCGACTTGCTTAACCCTGTCGCTGATCGACGAAGCGTGTTGCCGATCGCCAGTCGACGTGCGTGGCGTGTCAACGACCGGCGAAGACAGCGCAACAGCAGTTCAAAGGCATTTTTTTTAGTCTGTCCGGTAACGCAAAGTGCAAAGGCGTAATGCCGCTTACATTGCACCACCACTGCTGCATGGTCAAGTGGCGCCAGCTGTGGAAGATAAGCAACAACTCACAAACACAAAATAGAGGTCCTCCAACATTTAAGCAGCGCCCCACTACACCTACAGCGTTGATTATTTTAGTATGTTTTTCAAAAATGGTGCCTTAGCCACTCAAGTACCTTGCTGTCGAAGCTTAAGGACATGAATCTAAAGCAAATAAAAGCACCAGTTCGTAGCGGACGAGCTACAGATCGAATGACGGTCACTTGATGGATTTCAGGCGAACAGCGACCGCTTTCAGTGGTGCGGCCTGTGCACCAGCTTCTCCGCAGTGCGTGGTTGGTAGTGGCTTTGGAAAACAAATGCGGTAGTCTGCTACCAAAAGGTGCCTTATACACTTACTATAATGTTCCACCTTACTTACATTACACATTACATGACATTTTTTTCTAAGCCCATCATTTCCATGTTCCCGGTGTCTGTTTACCATCACAGGGACGGCTTTTTGATCTCCCATAGTAGAGTACCAAGTATACTTTAAATCATTGAACATTCTTCGCGATACACATCATTTGCGTCCCTCGAGGCCCTTGTAGCTTCTTGAAACTGGGACATATTGATGCTCTGATCGTACTCTACATTGTCGAACATCTGTTTTGACAACCTTATTAGCTGCATGCTCATGCAGTGCAAGAACGTGCATATATATATATATATATATATATATATATATATATATATATATATATATATATATATATATATATATATATATATATATATATATATATATATATAAAGCGTTGCCTATCTTTTATTGCTGTATGATTTGCCCCCCCCCCCCCTTTTTTCGTTAGTGAATTCAACTTTCCCATAAAACCCCTTCTTTACCGGGAAATCCTTGTTCCACCTAGAAGCAATACATAGACGCATTTAAATCTTTTAACAATTGACGCAGCTGCGTAGCCTTTGCTCGCACATCTCTCGGGGTTTCATAATGCGTGGGAACAGCACAGATGGAAAGGATTTTCGCGAAAGAATGTCCGCCTGCAACTTTTAAAAGGCTCTATAGGAGCTTACGCTTGCACATAGCATGAACATTTCCCACTTTCTTTCCAAAACGTGATTGAGAAATAAATGAAAAAAAATAATACGCGTATAAGGCCGGTAATCTGCCGTGGCGAGAACCTTTTACTCTTCATTTCTTCAAACCCTTTCCATTTTCGGAAAGGACCAGGCAAACCTACTATACCTGCTGCACTAAACTATAGGCGACAAATACTTCGTCAATTGACTAAAATGAAAGCGAACTTGAGTGTGCTGCCGCAGTCTTCACTTGATCACAACACTCGTTTCTACATGCGAACAGATCGCGTACCCTTTCATCCCCCCCCCCCCCCCGCCCCGAGTCCACCCCAATGCTCTTCTATTTACGACCAGTGCACGATCGATATTAATTACCGTGTTTACTCTAATACTATTGACACGGCAGAGTTCGTTTGCGCCTCAACCCGCCTAGGGGGATTAGTGGCTGAAGGGTACTCGCCTTTTGACTCGAGCGTCACGCGTTGGGTCCCGACCATTGCGGTCGCATTTTGTTAGAAGCGAAACGGTAGAGACCCGTTTAGAGCGCCAGATGGTCAATCTTTTCGAAGCCTTCCACTGTGGCGTCTCTCATAATAGAATCGTAGTTTTAACGTGATGGTGTCAAAGAGCTCGTTTCGCCGAAATTCTGGTGTCGGCATCGTTGGTTGTGACCGAACAAATCGAGCATCTTTGCGTGACCGTAAAATCATGAAATATGCGAATAAAATAAATAATACAAAATTCAGGATCCGAGTGGGCATCGAACACGGGTCGCTTGCGTGGCAAGCGGGCGCATGGGCGCACTGCCACGCCTCTTTTTTTTTTCTTTCATGGCATTTATTGTAATACGTATTCGAAATTATAACATTTGCTTTGGCGTTTGGCGATGCATTCAAGAGAGTAATCGCACAACCACTGCAAAAATATTTATAGGCTTACATAACATACATACATACTTAGCAAGTCCAGGAAAAGAGGGAAACGTTCTTCAAAAGTTTGGTAAGGTTATACATCCTTTTTTTCTTACATAGTATTTATTACAAATGTAGGTGACGCATATAAATGCAAGATAGCGAATTCGGTAAGTGAACAATAATTTAGAAAACTGGTTTAGAAATGATGTTTTTTTTTCATACCGCAAGTTGCACAGGTTGCAATCAAACATAGGTTACGGGGAAAAATCTCATTTGCGGTCAATAATGCCATGCCGACACCTTCGGAGCGGAAGTGATAAGGTGGGAAGGGTGGGGGGAGCACAGTTTGACGTTGCGCCGGAGGCCGCATAATATTACCCGTCCTATACGTGACTGAAATATGTATTCGCTTGAGAATGTACCTCAACAAGTAGCGGAGGTGTCGCAATGCGCGGATAACGGGACACTGGCGGCAATTGATATGAAGAGGTGCATCCCCACCGGCGCCGTGGCTTAGTTGGTTAAAGCGCCTGTCTAGTAAACAGGAGATCGTGAGTTCGAATCTCACCGGTGCCTTAGTGTATTTTTTTATTTCTCCTTTCTTTTTTATGTGGATAGCAGCACAATGTTCTTACTCATATCACCACACACACACAAAAAATAGCTTTTTCTGCTTTTGCAGTGGTTTGCTTTGTTGATGGCGTTCACACTTTCAAACGCGTTGGAGACGGAATAGCCTGTTTGACAAAGAAGAGCGAAGGCTTGGGCGGAAAGGAAGACTACTTCGAAGTAATACGCTTTCTTCGATGTAGTCTTCTTTTGCTTCCAAGCCTCCAATCTTCTATGCCAAATGTCAAACCAACTAGCCCAACAAATCACTATTTTGAGAAATATTCTTTGGGTAGGGACGATTTACGGCAATTCGCAACTAAATGAACATGAGAGGGCGCTGCGGAGTTACAGCTTGGTGTACCTACAAGGATTAGAGGCCAAATTAGAGGGAAGTGGACTGGGTTTCAACCTATCTCTTTCGTCGAACAAGGAAAACTCATTGAACAGGCACTACCAGCATTGGTGTACGCAGATGATATAGTCCTAATGGCCGACAACAAGGAATATTTGCGGATATTGGTGGACATTGTTGGTAATGAGGGAGATAGGTTAGCTTTCAGATTCAGTAAGGAAAAATCAGCAGTCATGTTTTTTAATGACAATGAAGGTAGTGTGCTTAGAAGACAGGAGGTCACGCTAGAGATAACAAATAAATACAAATATCGGGGCGTATGGATAAGCAATGAGCCCGAGTACCTAAGGCAACACGAAATTACGTGACGAATAAAGGTAACAGGAATGCAGCGGTGATGAAAAACAGGGCACTGTGGAATTACAATAGGTATGATGTTGTGAGAGGAATATGGAAAGGGGTCATGGTTCCTGGTCTGACGTTCGGAAATGTGGTCTTGTGAATGAGATCAGAAGTTCAAGCAAACTTAGAAATTAAGCAACGTGGAATAGGTAGGCTTGCCTTAGGAGCTCACGGGAATACACCAAATCAGGGAGTGCAAGGCGATGGATATCATTTGAGAGCAGGGAAGCTAGCAGCAAGATAAACCTTGAGAAGCGATTGATAGAAATGGGGGAGGAGCGTTGGGCTAGGAAGGTATCCAGCTATTTGTACATGAAGAATGTCGATACAAAATGGAGTAGGCAAACCAGAAAATTGACTGGTAAATACTTAGAAAACAGCAGGGTGCCAACCCAAAAAGAATTATCAGTTAAGAAGAAGGTGAAGGAAGGTGAGACTTATTTGTGGAGAATTAACATGATTAAGAAGTCCACGCTAGAGATCTATGGAACTTTTAAGCAGTAAATTGCCAAGGAAAGGATCTATGATAATACTCGGGGTATTTCTCTACTGTTTGAGGCCAGGACGGGAGTAATGCGAACCAAGACATACCGGGCCGAATACGAAGGGGTATAAACATGGTATGCAATGCGTGTGGAGAGGAGGAGGAAAATGCCGAACACTTGATAATGTTCTGTAAAAGGCTTCACCCTATAGTTCAGGATGGTGGCGCAGAGCTTTTCAAAGCACTGGGGTTTAGGGACAGGGAGGGCAAAATAGTCTTTAAGCGAGTATTAACAAGAAGGAGGTTATCTGATTAGTGGTTAAAGTCAAGGCACGAGTGAAAATTGAACCCTTTACTGCAAGGTACGAATCCTCAACCTCTATATTTAAAAGGAAAAAAATAAATCTAGTTTTTTATTCACTAAGTATCACGGCTTGGTGGCGTGGGTTTCCGCCCAATCTAAAGGGTACAGCCATATCAATCCATCCATCCATCCATGGCGTATTCACGGAGACCACCGCGTTCGCCGTCGCTAACACGAAAATTGAGTTTTCTACAGTGTGATTGCAGTTCGCGCTGCTATGTAGAAGGGTAGCGGGTTTTCGACGCGTCGCATCTTATTTTAGTTGGCACCAGCGGTACCGCAAGCGCGAGCGGCGTTCTTGAAGTGGTCGCGTTGTATGTGTAATGCACATGGTGCACCGCGTCTCTGCGAAATTTGTTTACATACTTCGGGCGCCGCGCCGACATGTAGTTACTGGATACAATGTTCATTTAATAGGTTCGAGAGGTTTAATAGGAAAGAAGAAATCTGCGTGGCCATTCGTTTTGTTTTGTTTTGTTTTTTTCACGGGTGGCATCATTTTACCATGCTCCTACCGCATACGACCTCAGTTCACGGCTTTTCTATATTGATGCTAGGTACCGCATGAATTCCTGGAGTCGCGAATAGGGCCCGTATCGTTACTCGAAAACATCAACACCGTTTCCTGTTCAGCAGGCGGTAATTTGCTGGCACCGCATGTTGTCGACCCCTGGTGTAGACCTTATGCAATGCTGCTGCCATCTGTCGGAGGTTTGACGAAGCTACATATTAGGCGCGGTATTAGAGGCTCTGGTACATTGCTGTTGTATGCGAATCGTACAGTTGTCTCTGCTATGATTTCTTGCTTTTACCTGCTTTAATATTGGTATCACTATGACAGCGATAGAAGTAAAAATCATAGCATATCCACGGAGTGAATGATACTGCGTGGGGCGAAGCTCGGAAGGGTTTTACCGACAAACCGTCAATCATCCGCTGGCCGCGTCCGTCCGTCTGTCTGTCTGTTCATCTATATGCCCGTCCATCTCTCAGTATATCTGTCTTTCCATCCGTCCATCTAGTGAACACTGCAAGTACCACCATCTCGCATCTTTTCATGATATATTCATCATATACAAGTACCGCCATCCAGCGGACATTCCGTGGACTAAACCAAGAGGTGGCTGCTACATACAGGAGACGCACGAGCCACGCGTTAAGAAGGTTCGCCCCTGCAAAATGCGAGACGAGTGTGTAAGGGTGTGCACACGTTACCGGCATTTATTAGTTATCGAGTTGACAATTATCACGTGTAAATAACTGGCTCACAACGAGAAAAAAGTACAAGTTGGTCATCGAGTTATATGTAAGCCTGCCATCGTTGAGAATGAAGCTTAGGTATAGGTAAGAAATATTGACTGTTTTTCGGTGTATTGAATAAAGCATTGGTCACTGTCTGAATATCGGGCCTGCTGTATTGGATGGTCGGGAGTAGACGTTCAGCGCGCTACACGACCGGGCACAACGATGACGGTACCAAATCGAACTGTTGGCCCACTTCAAAGAGGATTTCATGAGGGGACAGTCTATATTCGTCGACCCGAGGGAATGTGCATTAAACTTTAAGTAATAGCCTGTCCTCTTTTTTTCTTTTTTGGAAGCAAACCATTTTTCACTGCTGTATCGCCGACGTACGGTATACATAAAATTACCATCTTATTACAATGTAAGAAATTTCCACTCCTCATGCACGTTAAAAATGAACACAATGAGGGTACATTTTAAATGCAAAAGGTGGGGCGCAGTACAAAACAGGGTCGACAGAAGGCGCCCCAGTAGGTCCGAGCCTGACGCAAGTGCAGAGCCGGGCACTCCCCCCCCCCCCCGCCTATTTCCTTCATCTTTCATCCTCCTTACTTTTTCTCATTTTCAATTTTTCTGTCTATTTCTCTTTTTATTTCTAATTATTTCTTCCTCACTCGTTGTAAATTTATTTCTCTTTCTTGCTGCCTCTAAATTCCTTCTTGTTTTTCTTTTCTACTTCTTTCTTTTTTTCATATTCCTAAAGTTCGTTTTGTCTGCGTTACGCCAAGCGCACTAACTTTTGTTTTCGCTGCTAATAATAACAGATCACCATCAAGGTGCCAGACGAACAAGAGGAAGGAAACTTAATGAGCTGCACTATTTTATCTGGGGCCTCGTCAAGACAACACGCGGGAAACAGTTCGTCATCACCGGGCCTTCTTTGAAACGACAAAAAAAATAACCAAGGGGTACTCACGCTTTAAACAGGTACAGAATGCCTGCGCAATCTCGTGGTGTCAACACGCGTTGCATGACCCCTTCAAGGTGAAAAGGCCGACACATAGACACAGATTCCGATGACAGAGTCTGATGACAGAGTCCGACGCACAAACAGTTAACAGAGAGTAGAAGCAGTGGAATACTTCCAGAGAATATCGCAATGCTCGCGGCCTATAGGCGGCGCGCCGTGTAGTCCAAGATGGCTGCGGAGGAATGATCAACCCGTGAAGTCGCATAAGAAAAGATAGGACGCATGGACGTACTCCCCGTGCCGCTTTAACCGGATGAACTCTTGATCGTCTAATGAGTGTATATCGGAACAAAGTACTTTCCCAACCGATAGGAACTACGGAATGTTCGCTACCTCATTTCTTGCGCAGTGCAAAGGGTGGCGGTGTCAGCTGATCGACCGTGTATCAACGATGCTTTGCGTAATCCAGTGCGTGGCACAGGAAACTGCGCGAACTGTCATTCACGTATGAACTGAACGGCACTCCGAGATAATTGGTGCCGAGCCCGGCTGACGGATTTGCCGCAGTCACGTGATCCACTAGCGAGTAGCGCGCCGTCGCGGCTGCACAGGACCGAATGTTTAAAGTAGCCATGATTTGCAAACACATTACGCCGTCGTCATTACTTGAGCTGTAAGCATCATGCAGCTGCTGCTTCAACGGAACACAAGCTTTTAACTTCCCATTAAGTAGCGCTTGTGTTACAGCCATGATCAGACTTAACTGTACGAAATTCTCTGCTCTCGGATGTTGCAGGTCCCATCAGGACGATCGAAACAAGTATAGGCACGCGTACGCTTTTCGCAACGTAAAAATTGCAAAAAAAGTTTGTCGAACAACAACGTCGTTCGGATGGCACCGGTGAAGTTCGGGAGAAGTTAGCATGGGCTGTAGTCGTAACTGCATATTTCATTGCTCTAACCATTTCTCTTCGCTGGCCCCGCCGCGGTGGTCTAGTGGCTAAGGTACTCGGCTGCTGACCCGCAGGTCGCGGGTTCAAATCCCGGCTGCGGCGGCTGCATTTCTGATGGAGGCGGAAATGTCGTAGGCCCATGTGCTCAGATTTGGGTGCACGTCAAAGAACCCCAGGTGGTCAAAATTTCCGGAGCCCTCCACTACGGCGTCTCTCATATTCATATGGTGGTTTTGGGACGTTAAACCCCACAAATCAATCAATCTCTTCGCTGGTTGAGCTCGAGCGTGTCGGCGGCATGCGGTGCCTTGTAATATCCACTGTAATTGAGATACATTCAATGCACAAAAAGATATGCCTTTATTTGGAGCTCTCTGAAGAATATTACAAAATAAACACAATCACAGTGACTTGTACGAGCGTGAAAAAAACATTAACGCTTGACGGGACGTGAAGTGCAACTCTCTGCTTGTGAGCTAGCAGCTGATCGTACATCGTCGCTGTCACTCTCAGCGCGTTGACAACCATGTATACGTCCAGTGAAGAATCCTCGACCTCAAGACTGTTTCTTTTAACATCACTGCTGAGAGTAATCTGGGGAATTAACTCCACCAAACCACTTTTATAGCACCAATAACGCGTCATTCACCACGCAGTACCCCAACACGGCGTGTCACTGACCTCGTTTATCTGAGGGTGAGAAGATCATTTCGCTCCGATACACGACAAGAAAGGAATCACTTGCAGTGTGCTGCCATCTATCAACGAACGTAAAAAACAAATGGCACAGCGTAGACCAAGGTTTGGAAACGCAAATCGCGCGTCTGCGCTACTTTCCGCGTACAATGAATGGTATGAGATTCATGCACTACAAAAGCACCGACGAATGCTAAACGCACGTAAAACAAGGCGAGATCTTAACTGAAATGGTCAAACGATGACATTTAACTGCCCAAAGTGGCTACAGGAAATCTCGCGAAGCTGATATGTGAGCTCTGCGGGCTTTGATCGAAAGGACGAGTTGCCATGTACCCGCACGAAAATTTCGCTTCTCGCGAGAACGAATCAGATTTATCATGTCACGGACGGTCCAGTGTATTCACTGATGCACGAAACACGCAAGGTCGTTTGTGCTCGTTTCTTGCTAACGCGTTAACACTGCGGCTAGCACCACTGAACAAGGGAGCATTGGGAGCGTGTGCCTACTCATCATCCTTGAAAAAACGCTCCTGAATTCCGCTAGCCGGTGCGACAGTCTGTAAACATTGCGAATAATTACTTTAGGGGGACAATGTTCAGGTGCCGACGCCGTTCCTGACTCCTACTGAGTACCGACGCAACCACACCATTGTTCCAGCTTTCGGTTTCGGTTACGCATGTTTCGGTTTCGATATTGTGGGCTCTTCAGCGTCGTTATCGGTGATTTTCCCGCGAAGACTGTTTTCTTTTTATTAGTTGGGAAATGTATGCATCTAGTGTTTAAACGTACGACATTGTGCGTCAGTGAGAACGACAGTTATAGCGCGAGAACAAAACGACGACACAGAGACAAGAAGAGAGATTAAGTCTTGTCTCTGTGTCGTCGTTTTCTTCTCGCGCTATAACTATCGTCATGCCATACCAACTAGCCCGTGCTGCCACACTTCTAAGTCAGTGAGAAACTATGCACAGACGAGTCCGCTGTTAAAAGGGACAGCTGCGGGCTCAGCATATTTAGATTTCGCTATCTTTAGATTTCGCTATGTATAGGAATACTGGTGGTTGAGAGATCTGACTCCCCTTGACAGATTTGTGACGGGCATAAAGATCGTGTCTTCATCTCATTGCTGTAAAGAGCCAGCAATAGGAATGGCGATCATTCGAGTGTTGCCTCTAACAGTTGACTGTACGGTACATTCAGTGCTACGCGATTAGGTTTAGAGAGAGAGAGATAAAGATGCAAGCGATTAGGTTTAAATGCGCAAGAAACACATTAAGGAGGGAACTGCTAGCATCAAGTGCGTGGCCCCCCTAGCTCAAGTTGTTCAACTTACAGAAGGGTTGACAGGCGGGCTAGTTGGTACAAATTCATAATGAAAAATTTGGAAGCGCAAACCAACGGGACACAAGGGAAGAGACAAACAAGCGCAAACTGAAACTCAGTTTATTCAGAGAAGAAATTATATACCAGAAAGAAGACAAAGGGAAAAAAACTGGGGAGAAGGTTTCACCATGATCAGGTGTCGTCTAGAAACGAGATTTCACAATCTAACAGCGATATAGACGGTGAGCTAACAAAACTATCAGTATTCTTTTTAATAAAAAAAGGCTTCCGCAATCTCTCTAGTTTTCGTGTCATGATGGCTGTATAAGACAAATGTGCGCGAAAATTCAGGTATGCAGCCACACTTTTTGCAATGGGCGGACAAACGTAAACCCGGGGCTGAATTCAGCGCATTGTAGTGTTCTCGCAGGCGAACATTCAAGCAGCGCCCAGTCTGCCCAATGTTCAACCTAATCTCTCGTCAATTCGAATCATGTAGCCTCCTAAATTACTGATCAAGTTTCAATTTGCTGGGCTGTAATTATGAATCTCGGGCCGCGAGGAAGGAGTATTCTAGGAAGAGCAGGAAATATATGAGCACAGCAGTTGGATATGGAGACTGAGAACTTAGGCGGCGCTGTGTTTTGAATGCGATTACTCGGGGTAATCTCGGCTCTGTTTGGTCTCGCGTGGCTTGAAGCCACTTTGTCACGAGACAACAATCGGCAAATGTTAATTTCATCATTCATCACCTCAACCTTTTAGGATCACAAATTCAAATCGTGTCATGAAGTTCACGAATTTTCGTTTTTTTATTCGAAACAAAACCAAAATATAGCAACAAACAAAATCAGGCGTGCTTTTAAAGCCCTCAAGCAGGAAGACTATCGGCTAATTTGTGTACTAACCATCATTACCATAGCGGCTGATCGATCGCAGTGCTAGAGTCCCATATAGATAATTTAAGAAACGCTATGATCTAGAGAAGCAGGTGCAAAAAAAAGATCTGAATATAATGACCATGACCAGAATTCGGTAGTTTCTTTATTGAATGATCCATTGCAACATTTTCCTTTTCAAACCTCTCATCCATGTTATGTTTAGATCGAATGCTGGGACTAATTAGGGCAGGTAGTGTTATGCGGGATCGAGGAGCAGGGTTGCTCGTCGTCAAATTCAAAAGAGGAGAGGAAAGAGAAAACAATGCGCTGGATATATGGTTAAAATACCAGTGGCACAAGAACACAAAATGGACAAGGAACTTGAGAAGCCCTAAATCCCGCGCCTAACGCTTGTGTACGTGCTTCTAAAGCGCCGTCGCTAAACCTGAAAACAACGTAGAATGAGCTAGCCTATGTTTACGCCATAATTTAAGACGTACGACTGCCTGGTCGAGACAGCAGCCTACGAACTGAACTGAACTGCGCGTTCTCCATCTACCTCGGCTGTGGTCACCACTATGGACGCCACAACACCTGCGAGTGGATCGAGGAAGATATATATATACGTAAAACGAAAGCGAAGGCGTTCGAGAGGGACAACGTGTCCCGAGGAATGCAGAAAAAAATGTGCTTTCCGCATTCTCCTGCAGTTTGCGTTTCACTGGCGGTGCACCAAAAAAGGAGGCCAGCCCGGAGCTTGCAGTCAAGCAGGCTGGAATGACGCGCGGGCAATAAAAAGAAAGACTGGTAGGAAACGGAAGGAGTCGAGTGAAAGACGAGAAGACCGCGAGGTTCCTCCTGCCACCTGGTTTCTTCTGTTCCGATGACTCTCGCATCAAGTGAGTGCATGGTGTGAAGGGGGCACGGCTCGTTGACTTCTCAGAGGGGTGTGCGGGGGGGCCATTCTCTCCTCCTCCTCACAAACATACACAGTTCAAGCCCCGCAACGCGGGCGACAGACAGGAGCAAGCAAATCCCGTCGTTGACTTCTCACACAAACCCCTGCTGCTACCAAGGCGTTGACAGACAAGAGGAGGCAAGTCGATTGTACACGGATGAGAGGGAATGCCTCGGATGGCGCGGAGAAGAGAAGGTAAGAGGCGAGGCACACTGAACGCCGGGAAGATCTTCCTACTGAATCCAGTTCGAGGCTCGCATGCCGAAACGCTGCTGCCGTCTGCGACCACGGGGTGTGCTCGTGAACAGCTCAGTGGGGCACTCCCGAATAAAAGAACGCAGCGACACAGTGGTCAGCGGGAATGAAGGGAACTATTGGGAAGAATGGACGAGGGGGTGTGAACAACACGGGGGCAGCTCGCGGGAGTAAAAATGTGAATGCGACACACGTGGCGAGTCGGGTCTCTGTAGGGGGTGCGGGACTCGGAAGGTAGAGTGTAACCGGAGCTTTAAGGATGTGGGCGGAGGGCGCAAGGGAAGCAGGCAGTTACGGGAAAACGGGTGACCGCTCGCAGACTTGTTAGGCTCGTCATGGTATGCGCGGCGGTCCTTTGTGTGTGGTCATGGAGTTAGTATGTATAGTAAGAGCACCGTCTTTCACACCTTTATTTTCGTCATGCGAGCAGTTGAATGTGATAATTTACTTTTCGATAGCATTACCGTCATGTTACAAACGCTGATTCCATAGAACATATGCATGTCATTATTTCACGTTGTACAAAGCGAAACTCGCGTGGGCAAAACAAAAATAGGTGAAGAGCCAGGATGCTAGATTTTATTACAAAGAGCTTAACCTATAGCTGCTACTCATCACGTACCAACTACCAAGACAAAGGGCGTGTAAACACAGCCGCAAGAAGAAAGTCAGGACACCACGAAACGCCTATTAACAACTGAAGGTGCGCAAAACGGCGGGAAAGAAAACGAGAAAACTTATCTGTCCGTGCCCATACAATCTGCGAACCTATCAATCTGGCCCACGTGGTGACCTTCGCGAAAGATAACTTAAAGAATTTGATTTCATCTTTGTGAGAGTTAATCGACGGTTGGATCAAGCATTCGCTACCGCTATATGCCATGCCTCTATCAGCAGATGTGTTTCTTCGTTCTACGACGGCACTAAACTGCGCATTCGTCGAATCTGTCGTAGTGCACTTACACTCTCCACAATGTAAGCTAACCCCCGCATTCACAAACGCTCCTCGACTCGACTTTCACCCTTCACTTGTCTGAGTTGAGCACTGCGCCGTTGCTCGGATGAAATGACGATACGCTACTCAAGAATCACAACAGATTATCGCTGATATGCAGTGACTTGCCCTGCCTATAGAGATGGCGCTCCCATCGGCTTTCTCAAAGGAAGGTGGAGCTTCGAGTGAAGGGGTGTTCTAGATTACGGGGATAAGATTAGAAGGTGAGCCTCCGGTTAGGTATACTTGTTTATCTTCTACTAATCTCTGGTTAATTCAGCGGCCCATCTGTCGACGTAGACGCCACCACAGCTGAAAAGACCGTATACTTCTACGGAAATCAGTGAACTTTGTTGTGTATATTAAAAAAATTATCATTCCACTTCTTGGATTCTACTGACTCATTCTTTCTCAGCACAGAGGCACAAATTTTACCTTGCTTATTGGCGGACGTAGCAACAACCGTAACGCCGTAACTGCTTCCTACTTTCTTTAGCCTGTGAGATACGCAATAGCTGTAGCACATGCCAATCCGTCGATTACCTTGCACAAAGCTGAAATCAGCCCCACCGCGGTGGTCTAGTGGCTAAGGTACTCGGCTGCTGACCCACAGGTCGCGGGTTCGAATCCCGGCTGCGGCGGCTGCATTTCCGATGGAGGCGGAAATGTTGTAGGCCCGTGTGCTCAGATTTGGGTGCACGTGAAAGAACCCCAGGTGGTCTAAATTTCCGGAGCCCTCCACTACGGCGTCTCTCATAATCATATGGTGGTTTTGGGACGTTAAACTCCACAAATTAATCAATCAAAGCTGAAATCAAATCCCTTAACTGTTCGCTTTCACGTACGTGTAAGGCCTACGGTCGTCTACATGAAAGGTCTTTCAGGTCTACGTGACGCTGCGCGTGCGTCGTACGCTAACTATGGTTGCGGGCCCCCGCTAAGTGACGCCGGCTAGCTTTGCACGAAGTATTTTAGAAATCTCTAACACCGGGCGACTGTTGGGAACGCTAATTTATCTTACGCTATTCCAAACACCTAAAGTCAGAAAAGTGAGGAAAACGTATGGAGCAGCCAGAGAATAATAATTGTTGAGGCTTTACGTCTCTAAACCACGGTAAGATATTGAAAAACGCCGCAGCGGAAAGATCCGGCAATTTCGAAAACATGCGCGTATGCCCTTTTTTCTCGTCGTCGTCGTCATCATCATCGTCATCATCATCATCATCATCATCACCATCATCATCATCATCCTGGTTACGTCCACTGCAGGACAAAGGCCTCTCCCATGTTCACCCAGTCATGGACTCTGTATGCCATGGCAAAACAAAAAAACTTCGGGGTGTGTGGGGTGGGGGAGTTGAGGGCACGGTGTTCCAATCCGTAGCTATGTGATTTGTCTTTGACCATGCCGCAGTGGGTGTTGTAAGGCTGGTGATAATGAAGTTAAAGCAACGTAATGTTCAGATCACCACTAATTCTATGGAAGGCTCCACATACGAAAGGTATTGAACACTTCGTGTAACAAAAGCAAGTGCCGGAATATCAAAGACATACATTACAAATATATATGTCAATTGTATGTTATTTTCCATTCTTGAAAAAAAATGGACATCGCAAGCAACTAAGTTATTGAGAGGAATGAAACATTTTGCTGCTTATGCAGCAATACAGGAGGGAATTATTTCTTGCACCTTTAAAGGAAAATTAAGCAGGTGCATAAATTTAAAGTCATTGTTGAGGTACAATCACAATTACCTTGATGCAAGTAGATGTGTTAGAAATGTTCAGTATAAGAATGAAACAGGAAAGTAAGCGCACAAAATACAGTAAATACATATAAGGGCAATCGGCCCCGTGTTGAAGAGCCAAGTCGTGTTATCTCTATAGCAAGCACAAAAAAAAAAACGAACTACACTCATAAATATTTGCTACATGTAGATCAATAGTAATGACCATGTACTAAGCCTTACACATAGTTTGATGTTTTGTCTGTTCTTGATCATTTCATTATTTATGAACAAAGTGCAACAATGTGTCCTATATACATTTCTGAGCATTTACTTCACCTTAAATTCCAATGATACCTTCTTGTATTTTTGTTCGTTTTTTTGAAAAATCAACGTTTTTTGAGGTTCTGATTTTTTATATATACAAATTGTATTCTGCTTGTATACTTTCTCCCGTTAGACCCCCTACAAGCCTATGGCTATGGGTCTAATCAGTGTTGTGAATTTCTCGAAATGTCGTCATAACAACCTCAATAAAATGAAAAATTAAATGTTGATATGTCACTTTAAAATCAGCACAACGTTACGAGGTGGAGGTAAATGATGCCGTACATGACTTCCGTGTCATGACTATATATTATGTGTGGATGTGCATTTACCTTCGTCATCTATTCATGTCGCGTGATACCAAATTTATTATATGTGAAGCTAGCGAAATGGTCGCGAGCACACTTTGAGCGTGGTATGTTATCATGTTCTTACATGAGACGCGTGTCAGGATTATCATGTTTGCACCAATCATATATATCGTCATCCATTAACGTCACGTAACACCAAATTGGGTGTGTGTGGAGCTAGCAACACAGCCGCGAGCGCATTATGAAGGGCCCATGGGCCCTTCATAATGCGCTCGCGGATGCAATATAAACTCTAATGTAGCGCTGACGCGCGCGCACGCTAGGCACAGCGACTGCATTTCCGATGGAGACGGAAATCTTGTAGGCCCGTGTGCTCAGATTTCATAATCACTATCATCATCATCATCATCATCATCATCATCAGCCTGACTACGTCCACTGCAGGACAAAGGCATCCCCCATGTGCCGCCAGTTAACCCGGTCCTGTGCTTGCTGCTGCCAATTTATACCCGCAAACTTCTTAATCTCATCTGCCCACCTAACCTTTTGTCTCCCCCTAACCCGCTTGCCTTCTCTGGGAATGCAGTTAGTTACCCTTAATGATCAGCGGTTATCCTGTCTACGCGCTACAGATCTGGGTGCGCGTTAAAGAATCCCAGGTGGTCGAAATTTTCGGAGCCCTCCACTGCGGCGTCTCTCTTATCATATGGTGGTTTTGGGACTTCAAACCCCACATATCAACCAAAACGCTGCGCCTCCCTCTTTTCGTGAAGAAGGGACGCCGGACGCGCTGTGACGTGCATGCCTGCGTCATAGCAACGGAGCTCGGCGCGCCACTGCGAGTATATGCGTCACCCCCGGAAGCTTTTCAGGCCTGCGCGTCACGTGACGTGACGTCGACGACGTCACATCGCGCCGGCCGGCCGGCCGCCCTTCGCTGGGTGGCTGCGCCAGCCGCGAGCGCCCTTCACGCCTACCGACTCGGGCGAGGTTCCTTGACACCATGTCCGCACGATTTATCACGGTATCCATTGATTGTATGGTTTAACGCGCCGACGCAACGCAGGCGATGAAGCGCGCCGTAGTGGAGAGCTCAGGATCAAGTTTTACTACCTGGGAATCTTTATTGTGTGCCGAAATCTCGTACACACGGGCGTTTTTGCTTTTCGCCTCCATCAGAAATGCGGCCGCCGCAGCCGGGTATCGAAACTGCGCCCTAGTGCTCAGCAGCGCTACGCCTTAGCCACTGAGCCACCGTTGCGGGGGAACTTATCAAGGTATCAAGAAATAATGAATATCGTGAATGGAATAATGCGTATTTATTTATCACAGCCAGACGCCGTCTGTACAAATATCACAGTGCACATTGTTCTCGGTCCAGGCAGACGACAGGCAACACAAGATGTTGCCCTTAATGCTGAAAATATGCCAAAAATACAAAACACAATATCTTGCCACATAAAACTCAAAACAAAACAGATTGTAACAGCAAAAACATCCCCGAGCTTTGGAACAGAAAAAAGCACACTTTCATTTAAATTGTAGGTTAGAGGAAAACATACCATTCGTTTATCATAGTAGCAGTAGCAACACAAGGTATCAGGTTCAAACACTTGCCAAAAAATACAATACCTAAGAACACTGGAGACTAAATTGTGGTCCACAGCATGATAAATGACAGAAAGAAAAGTAATTGTACTGCCACAGGTAGGTGCATGTCCTAGGGAAAAAATCAAACAAAAATCTAAGAAAAAAACAAATCACAGTGCACAACATGTCTGTACACAGAGTGCACAAGGAAAGTGTACACAGCTTAGGTACCAAAACGGACTGTACAACTGCTACAGTGGGCACCGAGGCAGTTCGAGTTAAAAAAAAAGAAAAAAGTACAGCACCTTTAAAAGCTAACAACTTGTAAAGAGATACAAAACTGGAAACAAGGCTCAAACAAGGGAATGTATTGCTTGAGCCAGGTGGCAATAAGTGCAGCGCTCCTCAGACAGCATCGACAGGTTGTTCAAAATTTCCAACAAGGAACTTACTTTTTGAACTGAGTCTGGTACAACAGCGCTACCAAGGTTCTTGATTGGTGAACCTTGATAGCAGGCAAAGACTTCAAGGTTTGCAAACACGGTCAATGACGCATTCAAACAAGGTTCACGATAGTCGATAATGTTCAAAAACATGGAGCACTCTTCTTTATGAATCACAGTCCACTTTGGAGACACTGACTCCCCTTGCAGGCGAGCCCTTAGTTCTTCGAGGGACGAAAACCGGTCTCGTTTTTGCTCCGCTTCATATGACGCCAGCGACTTTTCTACAGCACGGGCGAGTTGGGAGGCTTCTTGTCGGCTCCTCTTGGCGTCAGGGGTTTCTCTCGTGCTCTTGTCTCGTACTGAAAGGTAGGACGGACAGCCGGGAAATACCGTTGGGACAGATCCAGGACGCAACCGTGGTACTGGGAGTGCAACTTCAATAACTCTCCCAGTCCTTGGATCCGTGTACGATGTCGTCTTCTCGATGCATGAAGCGTCGAAATGATCCGCGCACACCTGCACAAACGTTTCAAGAACGTCTGAGACGCCACTTCTCAAAAGAAAAAAATGCGCTCCCGTTTGCATGACCGCGTTTACAGTCCGTGTAGCTAAAACAAAGTCTACCTACGTTTCGCAAGCATCTAAATAAAAGCGCTGCGCTAAGCGGTACAAGCAACATGAAAGGAAACGCGGGAGCGTGATGTCACCGCACTCCACGAAGCGCTTCCACCGAGAGCTTGCAAGAATGGACGACACCACGGCACTGTTAGTGAACAAAGCGCAGCTGACCATCCTTGCTGCGAACGCTGCTGGCGTCAGCGCTTCGCGAGGCCCGGCGGCCACACGCTCAAGTATTTCCCATCATAGGTGATTTCTACCCGAACAAGCAACGACAAGCTAAGAACAGGAGCATCTCAAATTCTTACCTTAGTGCACGAAGTCGGCACGAAGTCCTTCCTAGGAATGGCGCGTAGCCATTGTTTGAGAGCGTCGGCGTCTTTAGGGAAGGAAAACACTTGTATCTTCTTTCCTGTTTTGTAGTTGCCGGTGCATCCGGGTACACAACACTTATTCGGCATTGTCGCATCACTCCAGCATCACGCACGGAAACGAAATTGCCGCAAAACAACAACGGAAAGCAACAAACGCGAAACACCGTCAACACCACGCCGCCGAACCGTCACCACCGCCGCCCGCACTGCGCTCGCTGCCGCTGTGGCTTCCCCGAGAGTCGGCCGGCCGGAAATGACGTCAGATTGCTGGGCGCAGGCCTGAAAAGATTTTCCGGGGGTGACGGTATATGGCAGGACCGGTGCCTGGCATGGCAACGCCATGCGTGCATGGCGCGACGAAATGAACGCCGGAGAGCACGCGCACCGCGTCACGTCTAAATGTATTGGCGCCTAGACTGTGGCATGTAGTCAGGTTCTCACATGACACGCATCTCTTGATCATCATGTTTGCGCCAGTCACAAACCTTCATCGTCCATTGGCATCACGTAATGCCGAATTTGGCATATGTGAAGCCAGCGAAACGGCCGCGAGCGCATCATCAGTGTGGCATGTAGTCGTGTTGTTACATGACACGCATGCCGTGATTATCATGTTTGAATGTGCCATTTACCTATGTCGTCCGTTCGCGTCGCGTAATACCGAGTTTGGTACATGTGAAGCTAGCGAAACAGCCACGAGCGCAGCATGAGCTTAGCATGTAGTCATGTTGTTACATGATACGCATCTCATGTTTATCATGTTTGCACCAGTATCGTATACCTTCGTCGTTCATTCACGTACCGTAATACCAAAATTGGTATAATTGAAGCTGGCGAAACTGCCACCAGCGCATCGAGAGCGTGGCATGTAGTCATGTTGTTACATGACACGCATCTCGTGATTATCATGGTTGAATTAGTCACGTACCTTCGTCATCCATTCACGTACCGTAATACCAAATTTGGTATATGCGATGCTAGTAAAGCGGCCGCGAGCGCGTCATGAGCGTGGCATGTAAATATGTCGTTACATGACACGCATGTCATGATTTTAAATTCGAAGGATTTTTTAGCGAGCTTCGGCGACTTTGAGCGTATCTATCTATCTATCTATCTATCTATCTATCTATCTATCTATCTATCTATCTATCTATCTATCTATCTATCTATCTATCTATCTATCTATCTATCTATCTAGCCGCTTACGTTTGGGTGCTCTCGTGGTCACCCCCTTAATGTGACGTGAACCAAAATTAGCATGGGAGGGTAAGATGGTTTTACGAATATGATGCGCTGGTTAAGACATGAATACTATCACAATCCCGTTGCGTACGTCGTCAAACATTTACCGCCACACAGTGGCACATACCGAGGGGCGGGTATGTGCCGCTGGTATGTGGGTATGTGCCACAGGTAATCGACACCAGGTATCTACCCAGAAACGACGAGAACACACATGGGCAATTATGACGCGCGAACGTCAAGAAATACCCGACATCGGTAGCGTCGACCCGACGAATGCAAAGAATAAATGTCAGTGTGCCAGCTGGAATCGAACCCAAGTCTTCTGCATGGCAATGAAGCATTTTACTACAGAGCTACGCCAGGCCTCGGAACTACTTTTGAAATAGACGTCAATCGTCGTGAAACGTCAATAGTGGTTGCAGTGCTGCCTATACTCAATTTTATAAACATTACATATGTACTCCTTTGATACAGCCGTCACGTCGGGTTAACGTCAATTGTGGTTAGTTGCCACGCGCTGAAGTTCTTTTATGTAGTGTTCACGGCCAGCATCCTCACGAGCATCGGTGCTTCATATCAGCTTCTGTTGTTTTTAATACGCATGTTCCAGTTGGCATCGTTGCGCAGGTGCAAACAACTGGTTATGTAAACATCTGCAACTCTTCAACTTATGTCTGTGCGTGCAACATTTGTACATATATTAGGCGTCAGTTCATGGCGTGTCGCTCAATAAAAAAATAGCAACGTGGTCACCTTCCCTCCGCACGCTTCAAACAACGTTGAATCCCAGGTGCCTGGGATCTGCCAATTTTTTTTTATGTCAGGGTCTGTCACTTGTGTTCTTCATGCAGTCATGTCATACAATACCAGTTTTGTAACGTATCATGTGAATGAAACCATGGCAAGAGCAGCAAGACCATGACATGTAAATCATGACATTTATGACATACATGTCATGATTTTCATTTTGACTAGTCAAATGTGTTCTTCATACAGTCATGTTATGCCATACCAAATTTGGTATCGATACCATTATCGAAACGGCCAGGAGAGCTAAAAGTCGTAGGCGGCTTGATAGATAGATAGATAGATAGATAGATAGATAGATAGATAGATAGATAGATAGATAGATAGATAGATAGATAGATAGATAGATAGATAGATAGATAGATACGCTCAAAGTCGACGAGGTTCGCTAAGAAATGCTTCGCATTTAAAAGAACGGAATTACTTGCTCTCGTGCTGCCATCCCTGCTGTATTGCAGCCTTTTTCATGCAGCGCTTCTCCAAGCACAAGCTGAGATTTCGAGTTATCGAACTCCTTTACACGTATGAAAACATGCACTCAATCATACAACCCAATCACATAACAGATGCACTAGCATCAACACGCACAAACACACCACAAACAATAGTTGACGAGCATATAAGTGTAAATCGAAACCAAGGTGGCACGACCTATTGAAAAAGTTAACTGTAGACACGGCAACAAGCAAACGAGACGTTTCAAGTTTCGCGCTCGGCGTTTAGGCTTCAGAACTTGTTCACCAGACGGCGGCACCAGTTGTAGCAAAAGTCCTACCCAGTGTGCCCCGCGCGCGATGCAGCCATGTTTACAAATGGCAGCCTCCATAGGTGACTCCGGCGGCGATTGTTTACTTAAATCACTTCTAATCGCACTGATTATCGGTTCAGATTCGTCGTGCCCATCGTTCACCGATCCGGACATTAGCGGCAATCCTTGCCGACGTGATATTGTGATTTAATTGCCGTGACAGTGTACAGAAGAGGCAATGAGTGGAGAAAGCGATAGGGCGGCCGCCGATGCTACGCTGTCTCCGAACCCCGCGGAAGACTGTGCGGCTGGCGATGCCAGTCCCAGTGCCGTTGCCACGGTAAGTGTAGGTTTCTTGTTTCAAATTGCTCCAAAGCCCGTTGCTGTCGTTCTTCTATGTGCCCGAGTGCTCTTAGAGGCGTCAGCTGCTGAACGAGCTGTCTTCATTATACTTCCGCGCGTTAGTCAACTGCAGTCTGAAAGCCGCGGGCTATGTTTTGTTGCTGTCGTCTTGTATTATCATCGTTACTCTTTTTAACTTCCGCAAATAAATATGAAACGCGTTTGAATAGAGCACTATTACCGCACTCATCAGCTGACACCTATTTCCGCATTGAATGCCGCTTCCGCGGGATGTCGCGATAATCGCGAACGCGGCTGACAAAGTAATGTAAACCGAACATTTGCCGCGCCGTTATTCGAAATGATGGCGCGGTGTTCTGCTTGCTTTCGGTCACTCGGAACGCGAGCCATCGACAACTCCAGATTTGAGTGGATGATTACGGAAGGGCCGTTGACCAGGTAGCTTTTTATGTGTGGTTCGTGCCGTTTGAATGGGCATAACTGGATGTGGAGGGGGAGGGGGGTGCGTTGGCTCGTGCGTACGCGCAGCGTCAACTGCACTCGCACGACGCACGTGATCGCGGACTGATCAGTCACGTGACATGCGACCTAATTCGTATCCCTCCGCAGCCAGCGTTCACGCGCCAGGGGAGGATGAACCGTGCATGCGAGGACTTCGGCATTGCACCCCGAGGATCCCAACTGTGATTCGCCGTCGTTTCACGGAGCGCTCCAGCGCGGACCGTAGCGGGAACGGGTGGGGTATGTGACGCCGTACGCAATCCCCAGGGTCGAATCGCGATATCCTCAGTCGTGTGAATAGAGGTTTACGTGGTAGTACTTCGCTTAAAGGAAGTACCAGAGGCGTTGCGTTGCATTTTTTTTGTTTATTTTATCAGGCAGTGTTCACCGAAGATCTATTTATGTTGAATGTGCCTTTATGCGTGCATGTTTTCATGCGTGTGCAAAATTGAAAAGCTTTTCGGGGGAGGAGGGGGCTACATTACTTGGCACGCCAATGGTGAGTTTCGGCTACATATTTATAGTGTGTCGCAATACTGGCAAACAAGTTTAGCGGTGGTTTTAAGCGATATTGGTGGTTTTAATTTCTACTGTGCTCAAACTAGCGATGACGACTCTCCCGAAAAAAAAAAGATAATGAACAATAAAAGCGAAATTTGAGAGGATCGTTCAGACTACGTACAGAAAGCCCAATGACTATTACGCGTCGAAGAAGAATAGAAACTTCCCACCCATGTCTATGTCCCGGGATGGAATACTCGTACGAGGAAAGCAAGGAAGTGCAATTGCATGCAGCAATTAAGTATGGTAATTAAGAGTGATTTCTTTGAAGTGAAGCTTCATTCTGGGCATTAAAGTTATCCAACCGAAGGCCGCCCGGAAGTGACTAGTCGCACCTCTTCCCCCCCCCCCCCCCTAAAGTTCTCATGTCGAAAAAACGAAAAATGGCAAAATTTTTGGGAAAATTGTCAAAAAAAAACCAGGTAACTTTAGGAAAGGGCAGCAAAGTTGACTTTAGAAGGTAGCCTCGCGTGTGTGAAAACGGACCGCGGCGTTTTTGTACACACAAATAAATGTTAGAAGTACAAATGAAAAATGTAGAAAAGCACAGCTAGCCTGAACCTTTCACAATCAGAATTGCTCAGGTTTGAGCATCCATGGCTGCCTATGGCGATCATTTTATGCACAATGACGACGTTTCGCGTGCTGTTCTGAAATTGACATTCTGAATGCGTCTTGCGTTACATATTTCTTTTTTTTTTAAGCGCTAGAAGTAACAGCAATGTGGCTGCAATAAAAGCGAGCCCGGCCAACGCCTTTAAAAAAAAAAAAAAACTATGCGTGGAACGTGAACAGCGAACGTGCTGCCCTACCCTCTGATTTTACCCTCTCCCATCGGTACGAAGGCGAGCGTCTCCGACGGCCGCCCCCTGCGAACACAGCAGTGCTCTCACAGTTGCCTCTGAGCAGCTGCGATGTAGGTGTTCTGTGGAGGTATACTGTTACACGGAGGAAGGAAAGGTAGGAGAGGCCCTGACGTCACTCGTTGCGAAGCCGCGATGAAGCCGGAAGTCGGCCATATTGAGTAGGCAAATTCTCCTCTCTTGTTTACATATGAATGCGAAGCAGAAGGCGCGACTCCCTCTCCGGCTCGGAAAGCACGTGGGCTGCGCAGTGCGTGTGTCGTGACGATCCGAAACTAATGGAACGGGGCTCATCACTCTAAGCCAGCGGGACACCTTCAGCGAAATCGCTTCGTCCGAGTAATAACAGGGAGTAACAGCTCGTCGACAACGAAGCAACTACGAGAGAACGCGCGCTAGATGCTCTGACAACGGCGAGTGCTTTCATGACATTAATTCAGCAACTGTACAGACAACACGATCGGTCGTGCGCCTTTGCATTCCGCCACGCGGCCGACGCAGCATCCTGCCACTGCGTCCGTGTTCCGCGTGAAAATCACCGGCGTCAGCATTCTGTGACCGTGGTGACTTTGAGCAAGGTGCAAGTGACACTTGAACGCGGTTGCTGTTACGTTGAGATTACATGCAATGCTGAAGGAGAGTATACGAAGCGGAACAGAAAAGGTGTTTTAATGCGCACATGCAAGTTGTTGCTGTACACACACAGCACGAAATTACGTATGTGCACATAGTCCTCATGGCGTATTGCTGGGCTCAACAACAGCGTCGTCCGTTGTCACAAGCAGGAGCACTGCTCAACCGTCACTGACCTGCAAGGCGTTCGTCGTCATTCAGCTTCGTCATGGTGCCCAACGCAATTTCGCTGAACACTAACTGCTTCATCCGCGTCATCCGCCGCACTACATATGGATATGCACTCGTTATACGCACAGTTGAAACCTCGTGATGGACAAACGATTTGTAAACGTTGCTAAGAGTATAGAGTAACTCCCAGGAGAACACTGCGTAAACAGTAACGTGGCGCAGAGCACGGATATTGTCCGCCACGGCTCAGCACGAGACCTGGGGAGGCACGCATGCCACCGCCAGCCGCGGCCGCTCACTGCTAGACCAACTCCAATGCGTAACACGTGACCATAGCAACGTCGCCATTGTGCCCAGTGAATATGGCCGCCATGATGTCATTTCCTCCACACTTCACACGCCGCGCGACGGCTGGGCATGCTTTCTCCTACCTTTCCTTCCTCCGTGTACTGTTATGTCACGTGCCCCGCCGCGGTGGTGTAGTGGCTAAGGTACTCGGCTGCTGACCCGCATGTCGCGGGATCGAATCCCGGCTGCGGCGGTTGCATTTCCGATGGAGGCGGAAATGTTGTAGGCCCGTGTGCTCAGATTTGGGTGCACGTTAAAGAACCGCAGCCGGTCGAAATTTCTGGAGCCCTCCACTACGGCGTCTCTCATAATCATATGGTGATTTTGGGACGTTAAACCCCACATATCAATCAATGTATTACGGAACGTGAATGAATGACAAAAGTATGATAGTGGTGCAAACATTATAAACGTGAGATGCGTGTCATGTAACAACATGACTACATGCTACGCTCATGATGCGCTTGTGGCCGTTTCGCTAGCTTCACACGTACCAAACTCGGTATTAGGAGACGCGAATGGACGACACAGGTAAATGACAAATCCAAACATGATAATCACGACATGCGTGTCATGTAACAACATGACAACATGCCACACTGATGATGCCCTCGTGGCCGTGTCGCTGGCTTCACATATGCCATATTTGGTATTACGTGACGCCAATGCATGGCAAAGGTATGTGATTGGTGTAAAGATGATAATCATGAGATGTGTGTAATGTGAGAACACGACTATATGCCACAGTCAAGGCGCCAATACATTTAGACGTAACGTAGTGTGCGTGCTCTCCGGCGTTCCATTTCGTGGCGTCACGTCGCGGCGTTGCGACGCCAGGCGCCGGTCCTGCCACATACTCGCAGGCGCGCGCCGCGCTGCGTTGCTTTGACGCATGCGCGTTTCAGTGCGTACGGCGTCTCTCCGTAACGAAAAGAGGGAGACGCAATGTTGTCTGAGTAACGCATCGGCGCAAAATGCAGCATGTCGCATTTCGCGCTGGTTGCCGTCGGGCCTTGCCGACGGACGCTGGTCGCTCCGGACGCGCCTGGCGTCAGACTACAGAGTGCTCGGGTGTGGCTAACGTAGCGTCGCTGTGCCCAGCGGACCTGCGTGCCAACGCTACATTGGAGTGTATTGGGTTCTTCGTGATTCGCTCGCGGCGCTAACTCCACATATACTGAATTTGGTATCACGTGACTTGAATAGATGACGAAGGTAAACGAGTCATGCAAACATGATATTCGTGACACGTAAGTCATGTGCGACATCATTCACCTCTGCCTCGTAACATTGATTTTAAAGTGACATATCAACCTTTCTCATTCGTGCTTCGCATATCATCGATTCCCGCTGTACGTGGAATCTGCCAATTTTTGAAAATTTCATTTATTTATTATTTATTTATTTATATGTTCATTCAGCTATTCATTTAAATATATCTCGAATTTTCGCTCACAAACACTGCCGATTTTTCACTCGTAACCAGCAATGCTGGCACCGAAAATTTTCGCAAAACGAGGTCTTTAACAATATCGCGTTTTTTTAAATAGATGTCTATAAAGCGAGGTCGATGCACATGCGTGGCGCCGGCTGTTTTTTTTTTTTTTGCACTGTATAGTTGTCGTCGTGGAGTAGAAAATAAACGCAAGGTTGTGCGAATGCACATTCTACAACACTCGCGCATTGATTCCAAGTTCTTCAACACCAAAAATGGGCATATGCTGAAGACGAACGTTCACAAAACACTATAATGTTAACAGGAACGAAATGACCCCACTCGTCATCGACTTTCGCCAAGATGTCACAGTCTATCATTAGTCGCTAAAGAGCAGGACGATTTTTTTCGCCTATCAGTAACGTACTATTTCACAATCCGGAAAACACACCCACTTTCGCCGGGACACGAGCGCTTGGTATAACCGAGAAAACGTGCGAGGAGAAAATGGGGGGAGGGGACGCCACATGTGAGGTTCCCGCACCGAACACCTTGACGTAGTGAATTTCGAAAGTGTCTACTAGCTCCTACATAGATTGTACTGGATAAAAAATGAAATACATTGTCTTCACTGGATGCCATAGACCTAGCGCATGAAGTTGGTAAATTTTTGTTGAGCCAATGTCGCCAAAAATACGAAAAAAATGCATTTTGATATTCGCTACATTGCGCGTAGAGATTTCGGTGCGATATTCGAGATTTAGAGTGTTTTAAATTATCTCTATTTCTTACTGTGCGTGTGTGTACATGAATCTGTTCTTGCATTGCATTTTTGATCTTGCCCGCCAACTGTTTGTTGCGAAAGAAAAGGGGCACAGACCTCGTCAAGCCGTAATGTGGCTTTTTGTCTGTGTCCCTGTTATCTGTACAATGTATAGATGCGAAATAAAGTTCAAGTTCAAGTTCATATTTGAAAATGACACTTCAACGTTGATTTTCTACGTTGGTAATGAACTTACGACAGTGAAACTGTAGGCCTTAGAGTTCTCAGAGAGCACTTTTTTTTTCAATTTAAAGGAAGTCATTGTTTCTGTTTAGTGCCCCTATGTAAGTGTGTCACTGTATCTGCAACAATTGCTCTACCCCATTTTACCCCTAAAAAAAACTTCCTGCTACAACAATAATGCAAGATTCATGGCCGAGCATTTCGGTTAACAATAACATGAACAAAATGTTTATCATATTTTATATATGTTTGCGAACAATTACGTTCCTAGCACGTCGCTTATGTTGCCATGACGTCATCAGAGCCACCACCATTGGGGTAACTGTATGTTGAGAAGCTGCGTCCGCAACGGCAAGTTCGAGCCGGTGTATAACGCCATAAGCGGTAAAATAGCGATGCAAGTCAACAAACACCGTTTTGAAAGGCAGTGTGGAAAACAACGCATCTGGAGTCGCGATTACACCGGCCGAGTATCGTCAGAAATAACCGTCGTATCCCATGCTCACTGCCAAGCTATACAGCTTCGTTTCACGTCCTGTGTATATATAGTTTTCCAGGCGGGCATGCCGGCCTTATTCAAAGCCTGCTGCTCCGGCGGTTTCTCGCGACGCGCTTGCCGTTTCACTTCACGTCGGCACTTATAGCGAAAGAGCGCGTCAAACCGAGTGGTTGCATACCGCGCCACTCGAGTCTTCCACCCGCAAACCCCCCACCTCTTTCAGGCTCCGCCGCGTTCCAAATGATGGCTGCTTGTGCTGGCGCACGGGGCATTTGCATGACAAGCCGGCGGTTTCGGCTGATCGCGTGATATTGCGTATCTTGTCGCGGGCTAAGACCCGTCCTCGCGCCCGTATGACACGACGACGTGTTTAAGGGTGAGGGGGCGGCTAAACTGCGTGACAGGAAAGAGAAGCGATGGTGGGTATACGGATGGAAACGCAAAACTGGGAATGAGTGAACGTCAAAATCGCGCACGTAGCTGCAGTGCTGGCGTTTATTGTTATACTGAAACAAAAAAAAAAAGAAACAGAAGTGGGCTCTTGAAACGAGCCACGCAAATCCGACCGAAGCATGTCGCGTCGTTTCGTCGCACACCGTTATTCCCTTTTTTTGACGAGTATACGCGTGGACTCGCGAATTGCGTGCATTACGGTCGAGCAAGAGCCACTAGGTTGACGCTGCATAGCTGGAAAGGCTAGACAACTGTAGATTTTGGAACGACGTCGGCTTCGGAAGTCTCCTTTACGTTCTTGCGTGTGTTATAGGTGCGCGTTTTATAGGACGAGCTGCGGTCAGAGCCCGCTGGATGGGGTCGGGAAAACGGAGCGGGTGCGTATATAGTAAAACGCCCCGTCTCGATCGTGGTTCGAGCTGGTGTGCATGTCGTGATGGATGGATGGATGGATGGATGGACGGATGGATGGACGGATGGACGGATGGACGGACGGATGGATGGACGGATGGACGGACGGACGGACGGACGGACGGACGGACGGATAGATAGATAGATAGATAGATAGATAGATAGATAGATAGATAGATAGATAGATAGATAGACGGACGGATGGACCGACCGACGGACGGATATATATATGGCTGGATGGATGGATGGATGGATGGATGGATGGATGGATGGATGGAAGGACGGACGGACGGACGGACGGACGGATGTGGCTGTACCCTTGAGATCGGGCGGCGGCTAACGCCACCTAGCCGTAATACTTAGTGAACTAACCATTAGATTTATCTTTTCTTTCCCCGTTTAAATAGAGAGGTTGAGGATTCGTACTTTGCAGTGAAAGGTTTAATTTTCACTCGTGCCTTGACTTTAGCCTCCAATCAGATATAGTGCGCAGCAGCGCTCCTAGAGGAACTTTGTTGCAAACGATGCTAGCTCGCTGAATTTGCATGCAGGGAGGGCAGTTGCGGTGAAGCGACTGTGCCCGATATATAAGGTGGGATGTTTTTTGAAGTCCTCTTTCCGATGTTACTGAACTGTCAAATTCCGCCATGTTGTCGAATTTCGTGATGGGGTCGTTTTAAAGCCAATCATCAAGCCGCCATCTGGGCGAATCAGCGTTACCGAATGGCGGAATATTTGAGCACATGCCGGAATGCGTCAGTTTTATGCGCCGAGTCCCTAAGCTATTGCATACTTTTGAACTCCCGCCAGCGAGCCCCGCCGCGGTGGTCTAGTGGCTGAGGTACTCGGCTGCTGACCCGCAGGTCGCGGAATCGAATCCCGGCTGCAGCGGCGGCTGCATTTCCAATGGAGGCGGAAATGTTGTAGGCCCGTGTGCTCAGATTTGGGCGAACGTTAGAGAATCCCAGGTGGTCGAAATTTCCGGAGCCCTCCACTACGGCGTCTCTCATAATCATATGGTGGTTTTGGGACGTTAAACCCCACATACCAATCATGGGTACGTATTAGCCGTCTACTGGACTTACAAATCAAGCTCCCTATAGCGTCTTTAAATTTTGTTCTTCGAAGGGGGTCAGTGACATTAACGGATAAAATTCAATTCTTCGGTAACTAAGCTCACCACAGCGAAAAAAAAAGAAGAAAAGAATAAGTGATATAGAAGTACTTGGTAATTATTAAATATGGTTGAAATCGCAAAGCAATTATCCTCGGAACGAATATAGTTATTAAGGAACGTAAATTGCCTTTCTATCAAATGTGCCACTTGTAATGTGTAAGGCTCGTACGCGACACAGACAGGTGGCCGCGCACCTTCCAGTTTCGGGCAACATCTCGCCGCCACGTTGCGAGCCTTGAGCCAACGCCGACTAAATTTCAAGGCCGAAAGGCTGCCGCAGTGACGTCAGAGGTTGGGGGCCCAGTTGCCCAACTGAGCATGCTCAGTAAGACTTTTTTTTCCACATCTTTTATTCGGCCCAATCTAGCCGCAGCAGCTGCGAGAGCGGGAGCGTTGGTTCTCCTAAAACGTGAACGAAACACAGGCTTTCCGCCGCTTTCGCGGCGTAACTGGGCCCCCAACCTCTGACGTCACTGCGGCAGCCTTTCGGCCTTCAAATTTAGTCGGCGTTGCTTGAGCACGTCGAGACACCGTCTCTCCAACGAGGACACGTTTGGAGGACGTTTACTAAGCGTCAGCGTCCGAAGTACCAGTAGGTACCTCCAAGTGTTTGGAAACATGCCACGTTAAAACCTTAGCTTTAATTTCATTTTAACGACCGGCTTATTGATCCAAAATTAGCTAAATCAGAGCTCTTATCAATTGATTAGTATCTTGTTGTAGTTAGCTACTAAAGCGAAACTTCTTGTTTTGTTTGCTGGACACAACTTTATTTAACACAAAATTTTTAATTATAATGTACAAGGCACGAAAATATGGCTGGTTTGCACGGTGAAATAACGAGGGAAGGGTTCAAAGGGGACGTTTTTTTTAGGTCGAGCAAGGCAGCTATATATTTGGCCGCCTGTGTGGGAACTTGAGCCGACTAGCCCAACAAAAAGTACTTCAAGTCAATTTATTAACTAGTGTTATGCCTTGACGTAATGATTTAAGGTAACCGCAGCTGATCGGAGGGCTCGGTTTTGCTAACTATATCAAGCTTACGGAAATGTAGCCCGAGACGTTAATCGTATAGCTTTTTAATCGATACGTGCCAATCGGGACATGTGTAAGCGGGATAGTGCGAACAAGCCGCAGAGAGCCGACTTCTGAATTGTGTTTAACGCAAACGCTAGACAAGAGACTAACTGCATAGTCGGTTACAGCCTATGAATAAATGTATAAGCACCGCCTACGGCGGTCACCGTCCCGTGGGAAACCAGGTAGAATTTAGTTGGCTAATTAGGTGACGTCAGGCAGATTTCACGTATTTGGGCCATATCTTTTGCCCGTACGGGCTCGTGTTCAGTTTCGCGAGTTTTCGGTCGAAAAATTTTAAGGCATTCTACTTGGCACTTCTTGTCAAATTTTATCAAAAAACTTTTGACTTCGCTGCTCTGCGAAATTTAATTTATAATACGCGCAGTATTTGCATTAGCAGCTAAAATGTGCTTACGCTTAGAACGGAAATTGCCAATCGTTGCTCTGTTGCACAGATGAAAGACGGGCGTGCTCTAGTACGGTGGGCGCAGCGTGTATTTATTCTTAGGTCCTAATCTCGTTTGTCTATTTTCTAGTGTTGGCGCTAAGCACCATCATGACAGACTTGTTCCAACTCGCCCAACATCAACGTCGTTGAATTGTGAACCTCCGCATAGCTGTATACGGGTGCTGTGAGCAGCTTTTCTCCCGTCTATTTTCTTAGTCATTTTTGTACGTATCACCTTGAAAGTGTTCGCTAGTGCTATTCGTGACCGTGGCAGTGAATAGAGAGCATCCCTTCTTTTTTTTTTCTTTCGTGTGAATGTGCCGCGGGCGTGAGGACATAACGGTTCAAGAGCTGGTAACTAACCGATAAACCCTCATTCGCGTATATATGACTAAAGGCGTCGACCCTTCAGTGGCATGCGTAGGATTGGTGGCATTGGTATGCGTTGGCTGTACCTCAAAAAAAGAAAAAAAAACGTACTGTAGTTATATACAGCTAATACGGTCATACTGCACGGAAATACTATGAGCTTGGCACTCGCCTACTGATAGTGCACGCACGTAATATGCAAAAGCTCGAAATGCCGGGGTGCATGGCGTATGAGCTGCGTGCTCTGCATCAGTTTTTGTCCGTCGTAAAAAAAAAACGCGTGTGTGTGTGTGTGTGCGTGTGCGTGCGTGTGTGCGTGCGTGTGTGCGTGGGTGTGCGTGTGGCTGCGTGTGTGCGTGTGTGTGTGTGTGTACGCGATACTGTTGACCACAGGATAAAAATGTATGAGGCCGCGTTCACAAGTTCGCAAAGCGTTACGCTTGCGAGCGCACTTTGCTAATTACTGGTCACGAGACCTCATGAAAAGAAGAAATAATTACCGTCATTTAATTTCGGGTCTTGTAAGCCTCCAGCCTAATATACATCCCGTAATTATAACTTGCTGCTTTAATGGCGGAAATGGTGAGAGCAATTTTCAACGCGAGGATGGGCGCACAAGGTGACGAAGAGATGGAAAATTCAGGTGATGGTCCCCAAAGTTCAGTGTTGAATGGCAAGGTCTGCTCACCGCGTTGGGGACAAGCACTAGAATTTTTCTTTCAAGCGATGTTCCCCTACTATGGGCAGACTGGCCACCCATACAAAGACCTTCAATGCGATTCCCATACATAGACCAAGTTTTTAATAATGTAAGCGCCAATGCATGCCAACGGGCTACTCCGTCCAAAGAGTGCGCGCATAACTGCTTTCAGAACCGGTAATTCGGTGACAAGAGGCGTTTACAGTATGTAATGGAAATTAGGCCACTTGCGTCTGTGCCGGTTGCCGTCGCCATCTGTTACAGAAAAGAAGCGCGTCGTAATCGTATTCCGTTTGCAGCGGCCGATAACGGCGAAAGCGTGCCGTACTCTCGCGTAGTATATTGTGCCGAAAGAAGATTCTCGAGCACCCGAGTAGTTTGATAAGCTCAGCACGTTTCTTCGTCGAATCGACCGTTCCGCAGCACGCACATTTTATGCCAGCGGTAAACAGGATTTTGTCGCTGGCGATTGCAAACGTGAACTTACGAAATTTGGGCAGAGACAAACTGAGACGAAAAGATGGACGTCTGTCCGTCCTTACACGGTGAACCGTATCGGCGGCAAGTGACAAAGGCCGTCTCTTAACGGAAGCGTTTTTACATTCTATGGTACCTTGCCAGGCCCGTTGGGAAGAGAGAGAGGGGGGGCTGCCCTAGCCCTCGCCTTCTTCCATGAAATTCAGACAAAAAAAAAAAGTCTTGGTGTCACGGACGGCTATTTTTGGCGACACCGCGTCACGGCAATTAACGGGCGCCGTACTCCCCGACTGACCGGGAGAAACGGCGGCGTTTGAAAGGGAGCCGAGAAGGGCAGAATGGGGTGCTCTTCTTAGAACGTCGCCGCCGACGGTGAACCCTTTTGTAACTGTGGCGGCGTCTGCAAGGTCGTAGAAGGCCACGGTATACCCCGAAAAAGGATTAGACTACGAGACGCCACGGCTGAGAGCTAAGTGGTTGACCGTTCCCACGGAAAAAAGCGTGGGAAACGCTCTGGTGGCCAAGCCGTATGGCAACAGCCCGACAGGTTGTCACTCTCGCTAGTTGCGGGCCCTCTCCCAATTAAAAAGGGGTGGGGTCAAAATATTTTTGGGGCGGAGTTTCCCATCAATTAAACGTGCATGATTGGACCCAGGTAGAGGTCTCTTGTCCTCAAGGAAGAGAGCGAGGAGACACGAGGGGGATTTAAGCGCAGGATTTTGCCCTGCTAGGCAGACTAGTCGCTGACCAACATGGTGTAGAACCAGATCAACAAGCATCTCTTCTAGAAGTTTTTAGTGTGGCTCTGTATCGGCTGGCCACCTAAACTTAGCCGTTCGTCTAGCTGTGACGCGATATTAACGTCTGCAACGTAGACATCGGGACTTCGCCTCGAGTTAGCTCAACCTGCTCGAAGTCACCTGCAAGCACTAGCCTCCCGGAGCCACCAGCGTTGCAACACCGCCGACATCGCAGTCGTGCCAGAACTCTCTTCGACTTCTCGCATCCGATCGTCGGGGACACAACGCTGCCGGTCATCACACGTATGCCTTCACCTGTTTATATCTTCGAACTTTCTCCTCCGTCGTTCTATTCTTGTTAGTTTGTGTAGTTTGTAATAGCTCTCTCTCGTAAGCTGATTTATTGTTTCTGTTATATATTTCTTTAATTGTATCAAGGGTCGTTGTATTTTGTTAGTTGTGTAGAAGTGTTGTATTAGATCCCGTGTGCTGCATTATCACTAGAGTAAAGTTTGTTTTGTTTTCCCACGTCTCTGATCTCTTCACTGTCTATGCTTGCGTACGGAACGAACCAACCTGCTGTCATTCCCGTCGCCGACTTCGCGCTGGCGACGCTAGAGTGGCAGCTTGTAACACTTGGCTATACCGGCCTGTACTTTGCTATGTCAATAAAGGACATGCAGGGCACCAGAGTCATATGAGCTCCCTTATGAAGCTTCTGCGGCTTCATGGTCCTGCACGCACGTCACGTAGGACGCTTTATACCATGAGAGGAGTGCTGTATTGTCTTATGACATGAGTTGGGTGGGATGAGGTCTTTCCGGAGGAGTGCCTGCCGTCCAAAGGACCCGACCAGTGCAGGAAGAGATACGCCTGGTCGTGCCTGCTTCACTGAGCAGCGTGACGGGTCGCCAGCAATGTCGACCGAAGCACTAGTGAAGCTACAGTCCAGCTGTTCTCCTGTAACTTTGTAAAGTCAGAGTTGCTGCTTCGCAAACCATGCATGTTTATTACGGAGCTTTTGGAGCAGTAACTTCGGGCTGGTTTTACGCACACAAAACGCCGAACTTTTTTCGACACGTCTTGCTTTTTTCAGGTTCGAAGTATCTCAGGCGTAAAGCTTGTTGGCGCCTCCTGTCGTCATGGTGTGTCATGTCGATAGTCACGGTCCGTAATAAAGACATCACAGCACGTCCTCGGATCGAATGATGGTGAGTTGAGCGAAGCGTCCGTCCGTCCGTCCGTCCGTCCGTCCGTCCGCCCGTCCGTCCGCACGCTAAGTATGATCACAGTGATAAATGCGCAGATGCACGGCATTGTTGAACACTCTAGCGTCGGTGGCAGGCGCCGGTAACCTTGTTTCAGTGAGCAGTATGATTTTTTCAGAACTTGTGTTCATCGCGCCTGACAAATAATAAATAAACTGCTCTTGGTTTGCAGTTTCTGCAGCCGGATCTTAGCCGTACAGAGCACTGATGCTCGCAATGTTTTAAAGCGCCTACGGACGTGACTGTCAAGTTCTCCCCACCGGACGCTGTCGCATATATATCGATACGATTGATTGATTGATTGATTTGTGGGGTATAACGTCCCAAAACCACCATATGATTATGAGAGACGCCGTAGTGGAGGGCTCCGGAAATTTCGACCACCTGGGTATATATCGATACGAACCGTTAGAGGCCCGTGTGCTTAGATTGAAGTGCACTATAGAAGGACACTAAAGAGAAAATTGACTTCGGTATTATTAGCGAATTACTCTATCACAATTAAAAAATGACCACACCTTCCTCGCCCCGCAGCGGTGGTCTAGTGGCTAAGGTACTCGGCTGCTGACCCGCAGGTCGCAGGATCGAGTCCCGACTGAGGCGGCTGCATTTCAGATAACTTTGGGTACGCGTTAAAGAATCCCGGGTGGTCGAAATTCCCAGAACCCTCCACTACGGCGTCTCTCGTAATCATATGGTGGTTTTGGGACGTTAAACCCCGCATATCATCATCACCACAATTTTCTTGAGAAGGCGTAAGCAAGAAGACGCACGAAAAAAAAAATGCGGGTAGTGACGTTTACTTAATGTTCCCGCACTGAACGCCGTGACGTCATTTACTTTGACGACGCTTACTGTTAGACCTACCTAGCTCCTAATTGGTAAAATTAATTAGATTGACGTCCGAGCGGGCCATACTCCTAACATACCAAGTTTCAAGAAATTTACGTGGACCACTGTCGCCAAAAATACAACAAAAACATTTTGAAATCTTTGACGTCACGCGCAGTAATTTTGGCGGGAAATTTGAAAATGAAAGTCCGACATCGATTTTTTTTTCTATTAATAGCTTGTGTTGGTGATATTGACCCTAGTATTTTTTCACCTGAGTGACGTCCCTTTGAAGAAGCCGAGGTGACCGTAACTTTCGGAGCCGTTCACTGCGTCATAATCATACGGGGTTTCGTGGACGCATAAACCCAACAACTATATCGTGACGCCCACCGGACATTAACGACACCTTGCACCGCCTGGTGCAGTGTGAACCCGGACGTAGTCATCAACACCAGTGAGAAATAACTGGAACAAGAGGACGAATTCGTAGTCCTGGGAGATGTTGCGCGAAAACATGGATACCAGGCACTTTGATGAAAAAAGGACTCAAGCGGCGGCAACGAGCCATGGCTACCTGGGATGGACTAAGGAGGTTGCCAACCTTGGGACTGAAGTCTAATAAGCTTATTCAGCTAATATAGTTCTCTCTCTTAAGGATCATCCGACAAGAAAAAATCTGAATACTAGATGAAGAAAACTAGGTAGTACTCGTCAAAAATTGTTTGCATTGAAATTAAGCCTATGCCTAAGACATTGCGCCCTTAAACGGCATCTCAGACCGCTAGCTGTGGCAAGGGACGTGCGAGAAAACGGCAGGTCACGCGTGGAACCAATTATTTCAGGGAGCGTCTTTGCCAGGAGAAAAAGCATAGGTGTGATATCGGTACTTGTGAGCAAGGACATGTGGCGCTGGAATACACATTACATCCTGCATCCTGCAGTCATGCATATTCTATGTGCTAGGCGAATTCCCTCCTTCCTTTCCACAAGCGAAGTATGCACCACAAAGGAGGTGTGCTGAGCGAGAGTGCCTCAGTGTGCGCCAAACAATAGTGCAACAATTTCGAGCGCTAATCATGCGTTGTGCACAAATTCTGCAAGGTTCTGCGTTGCGACATGGCATGTTCCAGCTATGGAGACATCGCATCCAGGTACTATATCGCATGAGAGTTCCGTACTTCTGAGTTTTGGCCTAGCCCTTCATTTCTTTTCTCCTACAGCGAAAGTTCTATATGGTTAGGAGAAACGAAAAACCGTTAGGCGGCGTTGTCACGAGCGGTCTCCATTGGCAGTGTTATCGGCTACGTTGTTCGCATGTTCGTACCCAAGCACGTGCACCATTGGCGGTGTGCCGTGTGACGTCGTTCATTACGTCGCCACCGTGGCCTTGAGCACGCACGCACGAGTTTCTTTTGAAACCTTCCACATGGGTATGCCACGGACAACTGTAGAAGAGCGCCAACAGTGGAAACGTGTGAGGCACAATGTGTGGCATGTGAAATAAACACTGTGGTAAACCCGAGCCAAACGTGTGACCAACCTCCTTAAGAAGCACGAACATGGAACCAATAATTGCGGGAAACTTCAGTGCCACGTCGGTTTGAACCAACTGCCAAACACCGGGGCCGTGAGTTTCAGCTTTCACTGGTTCACATCAACAGTGAAATAAGCCACCCCCAGAGTGAGCATCGCCCGAGAAGCACGCCTTTCCGAGATGAAAAATGAGTTGGCTTTACTTAAGTCAATAGGGCGATGTGCAATTGCTTACAGACCTGATTTTTTTTTTAGCAACTTATTCGTTTAGCAAATCTTTAACAGTGTGGTGAACTAAAAAGCGCTGTCGGGTGTGCGCCTTTGGCGACCAAAAACAAAATCGACTTTCTTCGCGAGGAGTAACGCAGTCGGTCGTCTTGTAAAAAATTTCGCCATATCCGCGAAGTGAATGATGATGAGTGGGCGAAGCTCCGGAGGTAAACCTGGTAAACCATGAATCCTCTGTACATTTTGCCCACTCGATTTTATTACATCGCTCCCCCTAGCGTACGTCGCCGCACTAAATCGAACGATTGCCTTCAACCAATGACACGCGCCATATGTGACATCATTCCTATTTTATAAGATCTCGCGTCTTTCATCAACTACAAGTACCGCTTTCTAGTTTATAACATCTTGCATCTTTTCATCATCAGCTACAAGTACCACCATCTAGTAAACACTACAAGAACTAAACGAGAGGTGGCTACATACAGGAGACGGTACCGCCATTTAGTGAACACTGCAAGAACTAAACCAGAGGTGGCTAGATACAGGGGACGGTACCGCCATCTAGTGAACACTGCAAGAACTAAACTAGAGGTGGCTACATACAGGCTACAGGGGACGCACAGCCCACGCCCTAAGGAGCTTCGCCCCTAAAACTTGTCATCTTCTTGAACGCACTGACATGTCCGGCACGCGTCGCCCCTCTCTGTCCTCTGATTAATTCGCAACCTTGCTATCGGGGCGAGCGCTCCTTCTGCCCGGCGTGGGATACATTAATAACTCGGATGGGGCGAGCAAAGAGAGAATGGAAGAAGTACAGGTATACCTGTATTTCTATAGAATAGGAGATATAGAAGTAGAGGGAATGAAGAAAATGAAGACATCAAAAAGACCGAAAAAATTGACAGAGGGAAAGAAATGAAAAGCTACAGACACAAAAACGATAGAAAAAAAGAGAGCAAGACAGAAAAGAGACAGAACGAGACAGCAGAAAAAAAAAAGCTAGCAGAAGCTATAGCAGCTAGCGAGAAGAAAAAGAAAAGCTAGCAAAAAAGAGGACGTGACAAATAGAGGAATTGGGAAGAAAAAATGTGGACGGAGAGGAAAGTAAAGAAATAGGAAGAAACTGATTGAAGCAATAGATAGGTCAAGAACAGAGAGATGGAACTATAGCATGAAATAGAAAAATCATTAGAAACTGGGAAGGCCGCCCAGGTCGGCTCACGATTGGCACCACAGGTGCGAAGATTTCTTAAAGGTCGCCTTGCTTTAGAACGAGACACTTGTTCTCGACACTAGTTTTCAGCTGGTATACAACGGTACAGAGCTTTCTATACATACACTGGAGGGGCCCCGCCGCGGTGGTCTAGTGGCTAAGGTACTCGGCTGCTGACCCGCAGGTCGCGGCTTCGATTCCCGGCTGCGGCGGCTGCATTTCCGATGGAGGCGGAAATGTTGTAGGCCCGTGTGCTCAGATTTGGGCGCACGGTAAAGAACCCCAGGTGGTCGAAATTTCCGGAGCCCTCCACTACGGCGTCTCTGATAATCATATGGTGGTTTTGGGACGTTAAACCCCACAAATCAATCATCATACACTGGAGGGAACTGTAGTGCTAGTTCTATGGGAGCTGCAACGTGTGGAGCTTCGGTGAGCGTGGGAATTATGGGTAGTATGTACGGATTTGCCTAGTCTTCGTACTTTACGCTCCTTTTGGCTTCGCATGGCTTGACGCTGGTTTGTTACGAAACGAAAATTGGCCAATGTTAAGCAGTGGCGCTTCACCACCTTATTTAATTTTAGGTTTGCAACTTCAAGTCACGTCACGAAATTCAAAAGGTTTCGTTTTTTTTCCTTCGAAACAAAACCGAAACACAGATATATAAACGAAGCCACAAATGTGGTTCGCCGCCCGCAAGTACGAAGATTAGATAAACCTGTTTACTATACCCGTCATTCGCATGGTCGCCGAATGATCCCCCGCCGTGGTGGTCTAATGGCTAAGGTATTCGGCTGCTGACCTGCAGGTCGCGGGATCAAATCCCGGCGTCGGCGGCTGCATTTTTGATGGATGCGGGAATGTTGTAAGCCCATGTGCTCAGATTTGGGTGCACGTTAAAGAACCTCAGGTGGTCGAAATTTTCGGAGCCCTCCACTACGGCGTCTCTCATAATCACATGGTGGTTTTCGGATGTTAAATCCCACATACCATCCAACCAAACGCTGAATGATCGCAGTGCAACAGTCCCTTCTAGTTAATTTTGGGAAACTCTACGCGTAAAGGAACCGTGAGGTTGACGCGGGGGCTGCTGGCGTCACGGACACGAGGCGAGGAAATCCCAATTCTAGCCTGTCCAGCTCAGCTCTAGGGGACCAGCTCTGGCTGTTCCGGAGGGCCGAAAGGATGGCGAGGGCCGGCGGTGCCCTGGAATGAGGGCCTGACCACACGAAGTTGCCCTGTTCGGAAAGGCAACAAAGCTTTTTTGCACAAAGTAGGGTTTTGTTCTTCTTCAAGCGCGAAAGATACACATGCTGAGGCCTGTACGTGCGCCTTGTACCGCCCGTTTCTGTTGCCTCCAGCAACACGGAGGCGTGCATGTAACGGGCACGTGGGAGTCAGAGACGTAATGTTGGAAACATCAGTTTTATTCGTCCACCTTATTTTTCCATGCTTAGAGCTGGCGCGATACAGAGGTGGCTGACGATAACTTGCCTGCTTGTGTTTCTTGAAATAAGTTACGCTGGAATGGTTTCTGGAAAAGGCAGAAAAAGAAAAAGGATGTGACGTTAGGCACAGGCACTAGACAAGCGACGGGGTTGTATTTTGGGAACTCCGCATTCACAAAACGAAGTGAGGAGTAAGTGTATTAGTATCGTGTGCGTAGGGAACGGCAAGTGGTTGTACGTTTGTTCGTACATTTCACGAAGATGTATAAAAATGAACTAGTAGCCAAAAGAAAGTTAACGCCGGTATTTAACGCACAACGTGCTCATTAAAAATGGCCGCTTAATCTATTTATATTATGAACAGACGTCTAGTGGTCACCGCTGTCTTTTCTTCAGCTTGGTGAGTTGTATTTGTTTTTTCTTCGACCAGCGGCCATTTCCCGCGTATGGTCTCTTGACCGGCTAAAGGGTCATTCCATTAGGCGGGCTTGTTGCCTATTGGCAAGTTTAATGTGTGCCGGCAGGCTCAGCTCTTCGGAGCATTGGGACTAAATATGCCCTGTTGCATCAATGTCGCAATGTCGCTGGGAGAAACAAAATGCATACTCACACTTCCTCTTGCGGAGGAGACCGCCGTAGTGGACGGGGGAGCCAAGACCGTAGGCGTAGTTCAGACCGTAACCGATGAGACCGTGGCCGTAGCTGTAGTCGCCAGAACCGTAGCCGAGAGAGCCGATACCGTGGCTGTAGACTGGGGCGGCCTGGGCAAAAGTGGCGAAGGCTGGGGCAGCGGCGTAGGTGGCCACTGGAGCGTGGGCAACGGTAGCGACAGCTGGGGCATGATAGGTGGTGGCAACCTTGGTCACAGCTGGGGCAGCAGCGTAGGTGGCGACTGGAGCGGCAACGGTGGCGACAGCTGGGGCGTGGTAGGTGGTGGCAACCTTGGTCACAGCTGGGGCCGCAGCGTAGGTGGCGACTGGAGCGGCAACGGTGGCGACAGCTGGGGCGTGGTAGGTGGTGGCAACCTTGGTCACAGCTGGGGCAGCAGCGTAGGTGGCGACTGGAGCGGCAACGGTGGCGACAGCTGGGGCCTGGTAGGTGGTGGCAACCTTGGTCACAGCTGGGGCAGCAGCGTAGGTGGCGACTGGAGCGGCAACGGTGGCGACAGCTGGGGCCTGGTAGGTGGTGGCAACCTTGGTCACAGCTGGGGCAGCAGCGTAGGTGGCGACTGGAGCGGCAACGGTGGCGACAGCTGGGGCGTGGTAGGTGGTGGCAACCTTGGTCACAGCTGGGGCAGCAGCGTAGGTGGCGACTGGAGCGGCAACGGTGGCGACTGCTGGGGCCTGGTAGGTGGTGGCAACCTTGGTCACAGCTGGGGCAGCAGCGTAGGTGGCGACTGGGGCAGCGACAGCGGTGGCGACAGCTGGGGCCTGGTAGGTGGTGGCAACCTTGGTCACAGCTGGGGCAGCAGCGTAGGTGGCGACTGGGGCAGCGACAGCTGGAACCTGGTAGGTGGCAACCTTGGTCACAGCTGGGGCAGCAGCGTAGGTGGCGACTGGGGCAGCGACAGCTGGAACCTGGTAGGTGGCAACCTTGGTCACAGCTGGGGCAGCAGCGTAGGTGGCGACTGGGGCAGCGACAGCTGGGGCGTGGTAGGTGGTGGCAACCTTGGTCACGGCTGGAGCAGCGGCGTAAGTGGCCACTGGGGCAGCAGCATAGGTAGCGACTGGGGCAGCGTGGTAGGTGGCAACCTTGGCCACAGCTGGCGCAGCGGCGTAGGTGACGGCTGGGGCAGCGTGGGAAATGGTGGCGACAGCTGGGGCGCTTTGAACGGTAGAGACGGCTGGAGCGTAGCCGGCGTATCCGATTCCGTTACCGAAGCCGTAGCTCAGACCGAGGCCAAAGCCGTAGCCGCTGCCATAACCAATGTGGCCAGCGAAGGCGCTGGTGGCGAGAGCCAGGAGGACGCAGGCACGGATCTGCGTGGTTAAATATACGTGTGTTCGTCCTCGCTCTCCTTTTTACTCAAACTACGAATACTAGCGATTAACTGGGTCTTCATCAATCGGAGCTTTACGAAGCTTTAATTATTGCGTGAACTGTGATTGTGTGCTGTTGCTGTGAGCTTCGTGGCTATAATTCTGACTTTTCATAAGCTTGCTAGTTCCACGACTTTCACCTTTGTTCTCTGATGTTTCAACCCGCATGTATAATGCAGCACCACAACCACCCTATCGCCTACGTTGGTCTCAAACGCTTGCCTCTCTACCGGCTTTCTAAGCCCTAAACAACATCGTGTCCTCGTTCTTAAACCACCGCCGTGCATCTTTTATCCATTCATGCCCTTTGTTTGACATGCAAGTTAAGATCAATTTGTTTAATGTATTGGCTGAAGCTTTTTGTGCAATAAAGGGGTTAGCCTTACAGCCGACAATAGCTTCCACCTGTTTTTAGCCGCTGATAGCACTCCTGCCAGAAGTCTACAATTTTAGTCTCGCGCTGGTATTCGAGTTGTCCCAGACGCGAAACTATCCTTTGTTGTCTTCTGTTGGTTCTTCGGAGAACAATACTCCTGCCTCAGGAAGGTCTCTTTTCTTGGTCCGTTTAACAGGACTGATTAAGCACATTGAGCGACCCAGCTTGAGTTGTCTGATCCGTTCTGGTGTTGCGATCATCTCCTAGCCTCCTGGTTAGATCAAGTTGTACAGAGGGACACAGGACTGACAGAGAAATCTGTCGGTCGTGTTTTCGAATCTAGGACGATTACGAACTTATCGTTAGCTTTGATACTAAGAAAGCTGTATTTTCCTTCGCGTCATCGGACCGTAGAGCGGTGTCACGACTGTTCTTCTGAACGTGCCCTCACAGCTTTAGAGTTGCTGCTTTACAAAAAAAAAAAAAAAATCATTCCGCTGCACGTAGTAAGAAAGTTACACCATTGTATGCTGCATCGCATTACTTTCGTCTCAAGTGTGGCACATTTTCTTAAAACCGTACGACATAAACCTTTCATTCGAAAGGCCACTGTACCGAAGAGATGTCGGACATTGCTTACCATGGTGGTCTTCAGAGCTGCTGTTGAGCCAACTGCTGATGGATCTCGGTTCGCTGGGCTCCTTTTATACGAAAAAATGCGTCCTTCACTGCGCGAACACGTGGTACGGTCGACAGTAAAAATTTCAACGAGACAAAAAGAATCGAGCGCGTATCGCGAGATCTTCGGTGATTTTGTTATTCCGGACCTCTCTCCAGTAAAATGAGTGACCAAAGAAAACGCCAAGAAAAGAAAAAGAAAAACGGGATCATTGTGTGACTCTCATGTTCTACGAAGTTAGAGCGCTCCGTGCTGCGTAACCTTGAGGAGGACACCCGTGAAGGATTCCGTCGACGAGTCGAGGCGAAAGTCGCAAAGAGAGAAGAATACGATGAGAAATAATAAGGAGAAAGGCGGGCAGATCCCGAGAACATGGCACCACGCTTATAGCGTAACAGTGGTCTGGGCGTGCCGATGGAATAATGAGTGCACCAATGAGGTGAACGACGTGAATCGTGCCGTGCAAGATAAAAGAAGCAGATAAAGGACGTGCCTGCGATACAGTGGCCGCAGATAGTAGTACCGTATTTTCTCGAATCTGTCGAGCCTCGTCTGTCGGGGGAACATTGGCACTCAACCATTTGCCCACTCTACCATCTTATTGTTTCGTAACGGTCATCGACGGGCAGCAGTGTAGTTTTCTCACTGATTGATCATCATCCGCTTTATTCGCTTGAAAAGGTATTTATCGTTGAAAATTTCCCGCAAACCTGCCACGCTAGTCAAGGGGCCTACAAGGCACTCGGCTGCTGATCCGCAGGAACCGCATTTTCGATGGAGGCGAAAACGCTCTATAGGGCCGTGTGCTTAGATTTAGGTATACGCTAGAGAACCCCAGGTGGCCGAAAGTTCGGGAGCCCCCCACATTGGCGTCTCTCATAATCATATGGCGGTTTCGGGACGTTAAACCCCACAAAACAATCAAATCAATCAATCATATGGTGGGTCTGGGACGTTAAACTCCAACAATTATTGTTAAATTTTCCGCAATGTCGATTTTCTGGCAGAAGAGGTACAAGACAAGAAATGAAGGTTTAGTGCCGGAGACGTCGAGAACGTCTTCTATTTTTGCGCGAGATTTCTCTTTCCAAAACGCCGTTGGCTGTAGCTGTGGCCTGGGCCTAGTCCGCCAGACTTTGCTGTTCTTCCAAGCTTCTTGCCGTCAACATTAGTAGCAGTAATAATTGTAGGATTAAGTCCCAAAGCCACGATGCAATTGTGATAGTCGCCGCTATGGAAGCCTGCGAAAATTCCAACTACCTAGTTTTGCTTCAACGGGGACCTAAATCGAAGTATACCTCTAGCATTTCGCTTCCTTTTATGTGCGGCCGCCTCGGCAGGGATTCGATTCCGCGATCTTCGGAAGCAATAGTGGAGCTCCATGACCGTTAAATCACCCTGGCGGCCGTCGTCAGCATTGCCTCCCTCGTTTATTCGGTGGCTTCCACGGGGTCTTGAATCTTCGTTTTCGGTTTGTCTCGCGGTGTGGGCGTCCAAGCACCATGTGTTGGAGCACGGAGCATTACAATATCGGCACAGGTATCATAAGCTTGTGGAGTTCATTAGGTGCATAGTAATTCCGCGTACATATGTGTTCACTTTGTACAGCCTACGGAGGGTGGTGGCTTGTTGCTTGCCTATGTGTGGACGTAAAAGTAAATATGTTTTTTTTTGGCTCAGTTTATTGGAAAGTCTTCCACCCTTGTCGCTTTCCAAAGCATTCGTGACAAGAAATCCAGGTCCCTGAGATTTCGGGTGCCAGCATAGGCTGGTTCGTTTCCTGCCAGATGTTCATGGTCGGGGGTCCAGAGTTCATACCACTTACAGGTGAAAAAAAAAACAGATCTGATAGATATTTTCTTACTCTAAAAATTGTACTTGTCTAAAAATTGAACTTAAGATTAGAACATTTATAATGTCATTTACTCTTCAGTTAAGGGATATCTATAGCTAAACTTATACTAAATTGCTTTCTGAATGCACAAGCAGAAGAACACGCTAGTAACCTTTATTTCGAAAATTCATGAGTATCCCTGTCTGTACCCGAGGGCCTACTGTTCTAGACTTCTGTGGCTCTGACCGGCTGCTGGTCTCGGTATGCCTCGGATCCCAGCCGGACATTACTGCCTCCGAATTTTTTTTTTTAATGTGGGATGTAAATTTGTGAGGAAGAGGTAATGGACATCCGCGGAGAGTGATAGTGATGCTTACTGTATTGAAAATGAGCGTGGTAAGACGTGTATCGGGTAATAACGACTCTTATTTCGAACGATGTCTGCAGTTGGCGCAGTGCCATGGCCTCGTGAAGCACTTATGACGAATATCTTGGGAAAGCTTTCAGATCTTATCCTGCCTTAGAAGAGAAATGGTACGTGTTCATCACAACACTCTGACGCGCGCCCGCTGCACTTCAGACTCGGATCATGCGTGAAGGCAATCTTAATATTCTTCGCTCTATTTTAGCCATTTTTCGATCGAAAGAATTAAAGTTGAACTGATGAATGACCTGTCATTCTGTATTGGTGCTTCGATATATTGTCCAAAGTGGCTCGCCATTGGTGGTTTCTTGTTTTCTCGGCTTAGAATTGACGGATGGGATGGTAATGACGATTGGACGACTGTGATGACGACATGCGCTAGAGACTTGCGTCACAATGGACAGGCTGGGTCGCGGGCTAAGCAGAAGACGTATCGCAGAAACGAATACAGGACACGAACACTACGGGACCGGTGCCTGTCGTTTTCGTGCCCTGCATGGTGACAGGAACATTTATCCGGGTCCGGAAAACTCTTCACCCCGTTTTATAGAGCCAAGACTACAGGTAGCCACAAAGTTGGGAACGGTAGGCCAAGGCCCACCGATGCATCCTGGGCCTTCTGGACGGCCCGGAGGTTGTCAAAGCAGTGGTGGCTTTTGAGAAGTGCATTGGAATTTTCTTCCGTCAATCCGTGGTTCGCCTAGTGCTGTAAAAAAGTGGCATTCCCAGAGAATGTGCCTCAAATCGCTAACCCCCACACGCAAATCCCTGTCGGTACATTGAGGCGAGACCTCCGTCTCCGTGTACCTGCTGAAGACGGAAAGTGTGGGAGATGACCTTGTCTGCTGGGGCCTAAGGGTCACGGCCCGGGCCCTCGCGAGATTTCGATGTGGCAAGTGGAGAGAAAGCCCGGCGATTCATCTGGTTGTGGTTATCGATCTCACTGAATGTTTCGAGAATCTCCCCGAAGTGAGGTGGCTCAGCTTCCGAAAAGTTCGGACCTAGCCTGCCGCTGGCCTACCCGGTGCGCTCGTATCAGTTTCAACTTCGCGCTTTCAGCTTCGCCTTTGACTCGTTCATGGTCCAAAACTCCCGTCCCTTCTGAGGGGCATGCGCACTGGAAACTCGGTTACGGACTTGTATGGTATGGAAGCGTTATCACTTCGGAATTTGGAAGGCGGAATCATGTGTGGTTGCAGAAGTTTACAGGCAGAGCGATCGACCGGGCCCGAAACGGCGTTGGTCCAAGGTTCGTGGTCCGGGCCCAGAAAAATTTTGTCAGCTAAAAAATATTTTATTTCTTTCTGGGAAATACGTATGAATTGCCGCGTGGTTTTGTGTTGTAAGCTAGTGGATGGCAATCTTCCTCTTCATAACCCTTTGACCGCCTTGCGGGATTCCGCGTAACTAAGTTGCCAATATTCGCCATTAACTGTGGTGGGTTTCTTACAGGCAGCATTGATATTTACGTGTATTTTTTTCTTTACAGACAGCGAATACAGCTGTCTTTGAGAGAGAGAAAAAAAAATCGGACAACTGCAGCCTATAAAACTCTACGAAGGGATGCTTGGGGTCGAGAAAATGCGGTAACTGCACATATTAAAAACTGGGCCGGCGTGCATAGCTCCAGAACGTCAGTGTGACCAGATATAGTGTATGCTCGAAGTCTAGGACAAGGTGTGCATGTGGGAAGACGTGATTACGCAGAGAGAGATAAAGAAATCCACGCCGGATGCGGCTTGGCCACCGCTCATTTGTACGTGAACGGTATTTCACGCCGATGCCTATAGCCATACGCTTCTTTGAGGAATAGCGAATTTCGTGCAGCTACGGTTACCTCCCATGTCGACACTTCTAGCAATCGGACGACCTTAACTTATCTCGTTGGGTGGGGTGGAGCAGGTTTGCTGCTCTCCTTATGACACCGACTGTAGCCCTCTCCGCCTTATCCCTTCTATATCGTATATTAAACTTCACAACTCGCCATTTGCATACGCAGTAGCCCCCCCCCCCCCCCGTGGCTGGCCACTTGTTAGCCCGGCAAGATATTGAGTGAAGTATAATTCCGTGGACGTCTGAAGAGAAGATCGTTCATTTTCTTGAGCTCATCAACTTTGTGCGCGTGGGCAGGAAAAGTCGATCGCGAGTTCCGACTGCCTATCTCGACAGCCCGGAACGCTTGCCGGTCGTGCGGCTAACGCATTGAAAGTACTCCAACGTAACGGATTCGTTTGAAGCAGGGTTTCGTAGGAAGCTGGACGCATGGAGTGGCTGTTTCGAATCTTCCCTACAACCCATTGCAAAAATGCTGATGTCACGTTGCACCTAGGTGGTCGAAATTTCCGGAGCCCTCCACTACGGCGTCTCTCATAATCAAATGGTGGTTTTGGGACGTTAAACCCCACAAATCAATCAATCATGTCACGTTGCACCTTTCTTTCTTTCTTTCTTTTCTTTCTTTCTTTCTTTCTTTCTTTCCTTCTTTCTTTCTTTCTTTCTTTCTTTGCTTGGTTGTTTGTTTCTGGGTTTATTGCCATGCTAAGCTTCAAGGTTTAGTTGACCGCTTTTATAAATAAATAAGTTAATTCATTCATTCATTTATTTGACCGACTATGACAGCCATTCGACTCATTCCTCCCGGCCGTACATAGGTTTCGCGCGTGTTATTTAATTTTGTGTTTGCGTAGATCCAGTTGCAGTACGGAACAGACGCGCAAGATTCATTTCAAGCGTATGGACTCCTCCATTTTCACGATGCAGAGACGTATAGACCTGCCTTGACTTGATTACGACGTCCCGGGAGGTTTACATCTAAAGGGTGTATTGCCGTTCCGGTTCTTGTCACGTGGACGCTGTAGCCGTTCTCTGGCGTCACCCTGTGATCGCTGCTGCTCGCGAGGGTAGTCTTTCGGCGAAAACCACGCCGCAGCAGTCTGTCGAATCGAGATCATCGAAGCTACGTGATGTCTACCTGCTTCCCTTAAATGCGTAAGCGTTACAGTGGCGTCGCAATGACCTAAAGTGACATGGTGCCGTATGCATTCGCCGATTGCCTGATTGAGTGACGGCCTCCTGTCAACCTGGCGCAATTCGCCTTGAGTGACTGGTTGATTGGGCGAGTTTGTGATTCATGCTGGTTTGAAATACGAGCTGGATACGTAGACGGGGACGGGAAAGACACGGAGAAGCGCTTTGTCCCCGTCTTTCCTGTCCCTGTCTATACGTATCGCCTCGTACTCAAAGCACCTTGGGGGATCGGCCATAAAACGGGTGGTGCTTTGTTATATAAATGAACCGTGCAACTGTGGTCGTAAGAGCAGTTATAGCCTTTTTGGAAGCAACTGGACTATATGCGCGGCTATAACATTTTTCTCAGCTGGAAAGGATTGTATATACTCACCCTTCTATCTCACCATTGTCATCTATCACTCTTTCTTTTCCCCTTTCCGCTCCCCCAGTGTAGAGCAGCAGGCTAGAACAGGGTATTGTTCAGGCCTACCTCTCTGCCTTTGTGTAAATAAACCTGTCTCTCTTGTTCGTAATGTCTAAATCATAATCAATAGATAGTTTAAAAAAAACGCGTTAGATTAATTCACGAGAAAAACGAAGAAACAAAGAGAAAGAAAATGACTAAAATGTTGCACATTACTTTTTGTTATGTTCAAGATATTCTCCTATCAGAACGAATTACTCCTCTTGCAAAAATAGGCTTGACCTTATCGGAGGAAAATATTTTAAGCTTCAGTGCCGCAGGCTTGGAATATTGCCACAGGGATGCCTTTGATTCCATGTGTAGTTTCACTATATCTACGGAACGAGGACCATTTTATAAAAAATATTCGTCGTTTCAACAAGTGAAAACATATCTAAAGTTTTCATAATTGTGCCCTGCAGGTTAATACGGCAGCCTGATATACAAGCTCAAAAGCATGACACCTGTAGTTTAAGTTGAATATTTTATGCCTTTTTTTGTCATTTTATTATTTTGTTTTTTGATACATACCTTGCCTAAAATAACATTTTAACAGTCCCAACGTTGCATTTTTGGCCGTTCCCCCAATGTGGATACGTGCCATTGATCGAAACAAACAAAACTAATGTTTCTTTAAAAATAGGCTTGATTTCGATAACTTTAGTTTTCAATTTCCGAAATGCGCTAGAAAGCGAAAGCCGTCTTCTTCTAGGGGTGCATGCAAGGTACCCACTACGCGCCATTGCGATAATGAGCGTGCTGATGACGATGAGGGTTATGACTGTGATGATCACAGAAGAGTTGTGTGCCCACATACTATGAGCTAAGGTCGAGAGCCTGCTGATTTTGGATATACAGAATTGTCCGCGATCGCAGATGCACGTGCACACCCGCACTTGCTACAAGCGCAGAAGGACAAAGCTCAGGTCCAGGGGTAAAGCGACGTCGTCTTTGTCAACTTCAGGCTAGATGCGATATACCACAAAACAGTATTATAATGAAGGTGAAACGAAATTCACAACTCAGCACAACATACCAGTTGGGACTAATGAACAGTGTATATAACTGTTCACCGCTTCGTCACTCCTTTACGCGTGTGAGTGGCACGGATGATTTACGGTGACACCGAATGGCCTTACTGCTTCGCCCACTCATCATCATTTTCTTCGTGGATATCCCGTGATTTTGTTTTTCTTATCTCCCATCGTACTGGGAAAGGGAGTTCAGAAAGACAAAGCGTTTCTGAATGGTTGGCGTGCTATAGTAATCTAAGTCGGCAACGAAATAGCACACGCCTGATTGTTGCAATGAAAGTTCTGCGTCTCTCTTCTTGATTGACATCGCCGCCGCCAGATGCATCCGCAGATCCGGCCGCTCGCATTGGCGGCTCTGGTGATACACTGTCATTCGCAAATGACCAGTGTACGGAGAAGCTAAATAGCTCGCAGAGTTGCCCTTATACGCATTCGCTAAGACGGCACGAACACGAAAGCCGTCTTAGTCAGTCTTCTCAGTCGGTGTGTTTGTCCTGCCCCACCGAAAGCTTTCTGCACCTGACGTTGTTCTTCACTGCCTCCGCGACCGGCCCACGTTTGACCAAGCGACTACGTCATCACGTCATCATGTGACGACAGGTTATCGACTTCAGAGCGACGTCGTGATGAAGTCATATAATTTAACACACTGCGGTTACATCATCTCGTGATGATTTCTCTCAACGCCCGCGTTCACTGGATGGTCAAGATTCGCGCTTTAGGAGGTATTCGATATCTATTATAATTATCGGGGTTTAACGTTCCAAAACCACCATGAGAGACGCCTTACTGGAGGGCCCCGGAAAAACGTGCGCATAAATCGGAATGCAGGAGCCTCGAACATTTCCGCTTCCATCGAAAATGCGGCTACCGCGGTAGGGATTCGATCCCGCGACCTTCGGGTCAGCTCTCGTGTACCTTAACCGCTGTACCATGCACCAGGGCGGGTATATAAATGAGGCATCCAAGGCTATTTGCCTTGGATGCCTTGGATGGCTATTTGCCTTATCTGTATCCATTTTTACTTCGCTTATTTGATGTTTTACCGGGGCTATAGATATCAAGCACTGCTGGGTATGGCCGTTTCAGCCCCATCTCTTCACAGTAATTAGCTGGCAGGTATCTCCCCAATGCCGTTTACCGCGTGCTTACAGGAGGTCTTCAGAAGCCTAGGATGGGAACAGTTAGGGATGAGAGTTGATGGAGAGTACCTTAGTAACCTGCGCTTCGCCGATGACGTTGCGTTGCTGAGTAACTCAGGGGACGAATTGCAAATCATGATTACGGAGTTGGACATCGAGAGCAGAAAGGTGGGTCTTAAAACTAATCTGCAGAAAACGAAAGTAATGTTCAACAACTTCGGAAGAGAGCAGCGTTTCGGGATAGGTAGTAGTGCACTTGAAGTTGTGAAAGACTATGTCTACTTAGGGCAGGTAATAACCGCAGAGCCTAACCACGAGATTGAAGTAACTAGAAGAATAAGAATGAGGTGGAGCACACGTGGCAAGCACTCTCAAATTATGACAGGTATATTGCCACTATCCCCCAAGAGAAAGGTACATAACAGCTGTATCTTGCCGGTACTTAGCTACGGAGCAGAAACCTGGAGACTTACAAAGGGGGTTCAGCTTAAATTGAGGATGACGCAGCGAGCAATGGAAAGAAAAATGGTTGGTGTAACCTTAAGAGACAAGAAGAGAGCAGAGTGGATCAGGGAACAAACGGGGGTTAAGGATGTCATAGTTGAAATCAAGAAAAGGAAATGGACATGGGCCGGGCAGACGAGATAACCGCTGGTCATTAAGGGTAACAAACTGGATTCTCAGAGAAAGCAGGCGGGTTAGGCGGAGACAGAAGGTTAGGTGGGTAGATGAGATTAAGAAGTTTGCGGGTATAAATTGGCAGCAGCGAGCACAGGACCGGGTTAACTGGCGCAACATGGGAGAGGCCTTTGCCCTGCAGTGGACGTATGGTCAGGCTGATGATGATGATGATGACGACGACGTCGCAAAACTCATTCTCTCTGTTGTTCTCTCTTTGCCAGGTTGTGTCCGCTACAGACGAGAGAGCCGACGTGGACATCGATGTGGACGACGGCCGTGCGCGACCCCAGAGTGAGTGGCCTCCGGGATCCTCGGCTCGGTATGAGGCTCATCCGGGGTCACATCGAGCCGAGGATGCGTGAAGGCTCGCGCACCGCTTTCCTTTTTTTGCTTCGTGTCACAAGGCCCGCTACTTTTGCTCACCAAATCGTTTACGGTGAAACCTCGTTATAACAAAGTAACACAGTGACCAAAAAGTAGTTCGTTATCTGCGATATTCGTCGTAACAGTATAAGTGTAAGTCTGCTCTCACTAACCCGCAATTTGGCCAGCGCACTTATCGTAAACAGAAACTCGCTATTCTAGGTTTCGAGTCCCGTATAAACTAGGTTATCCTCTATTGTCTTCTTGTGTTATTTCAGACGATATAGACCGAGACACGAAAAGAAATTAGCTAGAAGGAAGCTCGTTCGACAAGAGAGGCCTGCTTTGATATTAGCCAGAAGAAAAATTTTGCTGTAAATGTGATGAAAAAGGTCGGCTTCAATTGTCTTTAAATATTTATACTGATTTTTATGCCACCACCTTCCGAACGTTTAGCCCTCGTACAAACCAAGCACTTTTTCGTTACAGCCGATATTGCGACGTCTGTCGCGTTTTCGCTTTGGTTATAGAAACAGTAATTGTCACTGAAATAAAGGCCGACCAACTAAATTTTCCTTTAGTTATGTAATTCGCTATGTCAATGTTCGTCACGAACACCGATGTAGCTGAACAAAGTTCAGCTGTATAAGTGCATGGCAAGCAAATAAAAGTACCTCGTCACATAATGGGCAAATTATCGATTAGGGGTTGATGAATTTTAAGGTTCGATGGAAGCCTTTCTGGTCGGGATGTGCTTCCGTTGGGCCTTTTTTGCTGTTATTTGTGTATTATTTTAAATTTTCGTTCTCGTTGGCACAGTTCTTCAGGTCCTCTACATTCATCATATTAGCGGTTACAAATGTGACATATTTCATGAATGAATGAATGCTTCTTTCTTTGTTTGACGCAACCTTAATGAAGAAAACTATCTGATAATGAAGCCATGGAAAATGGAGGGGGGGGGCTTTAGTTGTACTCATTGAAGGTTATTGTAATTGCGATATAGACGGGAAGGCAGCAAATGTTTGCGATAAGATAACTGCGACCTTTGAGTAACGCGCCCGATGCTCTTATCAGTTCAGCTACGGTGGTGGTCGTCCGTTCGTCCACATTATCGGGTCGTTGATGAAACCTGGCAGTGCTAGCCGCCCTTAGCCACGGCGGCGAGTGTGGAGCACTCTTCTTGTTAGCCAGATGACGTCACGTACCCCGCGATCGTTTAACGAGAGGGCAGCTGACCGATAAGCCCTCGCGTACCAACTGAAGGCTCACGTGATGGGTGGATCATTGACGAGGATTAGATGGCGTACTCAGTTGGAGAATTCCATTCGGTGATTTAGCTTCTGTAAGCAAGGTAAATTACGATACGGCTATTTGACTCGTGAGGCACGTGATAGCGGGGGACTCCCGTTTTTGACAACGAACCAAAGTTCCTGCATTTTCGCCCCTATTCGAATGCGGCCACCATGACATGGGAATCGAGCCTGCATCCTCGAGCCTATATAGTGGCACATTTCAGTTAATCTCTTAATCTAGGAATTGAGTGTCATGAGTAGCCGCATCTGAGCGGGATTATTGACTCCTGTCTTTCCATTTTGTTTCTGGTTGTGTTCCCCAGGACCTCAATAATGTTCTGTGTCTATCTGTCTGTTTTATTTTAGCTTGCATTTTATCTTCTTTATATTTTGTCCCTGTTGTAGTCAACTGCGTACCCACACACCACATTTTAGTCGAATACTCTTGCGCATAGTTCGCTGCATGATGTATTGTTGCCACGGTTTTTATGCCTAGTTTCGTGTTTTTTTTTATAATGGTCACCTTGCGTCCTGCGGCCATGCGGATAATTTATGGCTGCGGCGATACCTTTCAGTGAGTGTTCAGAGTTTCAGTTCAGAGTTGTTACAAGCGCGTCGTGTCGTTTATTTAGCTTCATTTCTTTTAAGTGCTAACTTTACTTGATAAAATTATGTGACCCCTCACGGTGGTTCATCGTGCCTTACTGCTGACCGCAACTAATGCCGGTTCACGCGGGCTGCATTTAGATGGAGTTTGAATGCGGAGATCCCGGTGCTTAGATTTCGATGCATGTTGAAGAACACCTATGTAGTCGAAACTTCCTGCGCACTCCACTTCGGCGATGTTCATAGTGGCATCGGGGTTTCGGGATTCTGAACCCCACGTATTATGATTCTGCTTGAAGACCAAAGAACGCACGCACTTGTACACTTGGTGAGCCGGAGTAAGAAAAAAAGTTACACCATCTCCCGATAAAGGGAACCACGTGTAGATGCGAACCAGCGGACGCTAACCCTTTCATTGAAGGCGGCGTTGACGCTGGCGTTTATCCCGGCGTTTTGTAGGAGAGAAACCCGGGGAGGCTCAAACCACGCAGTGACGGACCGGTGTTTACCTACTGGAGCATGCCAATCGCTGGTAATGGGCAATGAGAGACGGAAGAATCTGATTGGACACAGTGACCGCAGTCCGCTTTCAGTTAATGCGCACGCTGCGAATTTTTATTGTTCAAGAATGCATAAACATCGTGCACCGAGACTCCCTTGGAGGTCATGACCTAGTCCCTATATATATATATATATATATATATATATATATATATATATATATATATATATATATATATATATATATATATATATATATATATATATATAGGGGGGGTGGCGAGTGGATGGTTGTGCAGCGTGAGCAGTCGGGTTTTTTCAATCAAGAAACTCGCTAGCAGACGCTGCTTGCGTTGGCGTTGCCAAGCAAGAGAAAGGGGGAGCGTAGGAGAGGACCGAGGGGGAGGGGCGCGCATGCGTAGTAAGGGTGGTCACGCCGCACACCGGATTGAGCTCGACCATAAAGTCTTTCGCATCTAATAAACGCAGAACACCGTGCATGCTGTAGCGGAGGTGTTCGGGTTATTTTATCACCTGAAACGGTATTTTATCACCTGAAACGTTATTTTATCACTCGAAACGTTATAATGCGGCCTCAAATCCGTGTTCGTGGGTGCGTTCGCATTTTGCGACTATCTGAGTGCGGCTGCCGCAAAGTCGAACTCGGTAATCCAGCTTTGTAGCCATTATAGGCTAATACATTCGCAACGTGCAAAAAAAAAAGCAAATGAGAGGCTGTTCACTACAGTAATATTTGCTGTTTGGCGATATGGGCGTGCTTCACATATGACACTTAAGAGCGATAAGAAGGCATTTATAGCAGGGCGCCGTGGGAGGTGTCATTGAAGCGTCAATCTATCTCCTTCCATACTATAGTAGTGTGACATGTCGAGCTAGTGGGGTGTATAGGTCTCGTACGTCGCGTGGTGGAATATGATACAGGGAGTCCAACGCACAATTCAAGAGAAAACAGTGTGCGTTGAAATGTGACCTGTCCTATTGCTTGCACTTAGACATTTAAAGGGACTGAGAACCAGCCTAAACGTGTCCCGAAACACACGTGTAAATGCGAATTATGTGAATTTCGGTGATCAACAGAATTGATCTTTTTTTTGTGTGTGTGTCACCAGTATTAAAAATCCCTGAAACGGTTTTGTTTCACATTCCGTTTTTTGATTAGATCACTATTGGAGCAAATCCTTGGCACCATAATTAAATCGAAACGCCCCTTATTAACGGAGCTACGAGTAAAAAAAAAAAATAGGTACCCACCTCCTTCGCCCCGACTTTCACCCTCAACTACCTCAACTCTTTCTTCGAGAGCTCAAAGCTAATCTCCGCCTTCACGGGGCCTATGCCGCGCGTGCGACAACCAAACAGATCAGCAGGCACGGTGGCATCAATTGAGCAGAGCATGTCGCTTTGTGAATACGTGCATGGTTGAAAACGCGTCTGGCCGAGTCGCGGCAATCTGCACCGCTTCGCCGCTTTAAAGCGTTTTAATGAATAACACAGTTTAGGCAGATTACTCAAATTAGTTTGTAATTGACCTTTGGCACTACCGGCCCAATTGGTTTAAGCGAAATCGTCAGAATCGTTTCAAGGTCCCTTTAAATAGCGGCTGAAAGTCGCGAAAACCATTCGCTGCGGTGCTCTACTGCATGCTGACCACCAGGTCGTTACATCGAATGGTGGCCTCGGCGGCCGCCTTTTTCATGCAGACGGAAATCCTTGAGTGCCGTGTACTTCGATTAAGTTGCGCGTTGAAGAATCCCGTGTGGTGTAAATTTATGGAGCTCGTCACTTTGCACTACCCAAAACTGTGCCGACAAGGAGCGTTATGTGTCTGCTAAACTCCAGAGTATGACGTTTACCTGGCAGACCTTACAGATGTTGATGCTATAGATCCTGGGATATATTATATCTTGGGATATATTCGGTGATATAGCAGAGGATTAGAATAAGTACTCGTTCGCAGCTGTCGCCAGGTCACTACTTGGGCTCTGCATTAAATTCCACGAGGCGGGGGACAGCGTCGGTGGGCCAAGTGGTCAGTTCATTGTATCCCGCAAGACGATTGCGGTCCACATATTCTTTGACAAGGCAACGAGGCCGCAGAATTTTTCAGATTGCTACATGATAAGCTGAGAAAACCGGTAGCCTGAAGTGACGCGAAAAACTGATGCGAGGAGGCAAGCTCGAAACTCTTGTCGCCCGCTCCGCGATAGCCTTCGCTAGCCAAATCCGTTCCCTGCCCTCTCCGGTATCCGAGCGAGAGGAACACGTCATGCGCAGGGGCACATTGCGAGCCCGAGCATGTCCGTGAGCATGCGTGGGGTGTTGTTTATCATGACCAGCGTTATTTTACGGTCTATCGCCTCTCCGATCGTAGCGTGTATTAGCGCAGTACATAAAAGGAAGAGACACGACACAGACGTAGAGATAGGTAGGCGCTAAACTTCCAACTGTTTATTCCATGCCAAACACACCCATTTTATACATCCGCGACAAAGCACAACTCATCTTGCACGTGTTCTTAAACCAATTGAAGGAACGTCATTTCCTTTTCTGACAAGGAAATCGATGACGAGCTTACACACAAATGGCCTAATTCTTCTATAACCTCGGCTTTTTTTTTTATCTCCCGTGTGAGCCGATCTCTAGAACGACCGATAACTATGCAACTATACAGATCAGGGGAGCACCCACGGCCTTTGCAGTGTGCCGCCAGCAATCTTCCCGCCGTAAGCTTATTTCTCGCGTTATATACAGCAGTGCTCGCATAATCTGTCATTCAGACACCGTTATGTACTGCGCTAATGCACGCTACGTTCATGGATGACCAACTCGCCCGATCAGCAGCCCTTCTGAGCCTCTCCGATCATCAGATAGCAACGTATGATCGAGCGCGAAAACTGCGACGTTTCGCTCGAACGAGAGTGGCGGCATCGTGAGCAAGTGCCGCACTAACGTTTACTTGGACGCGTTAGAGTAATTGAGCATAATGAGTGCTCGAACGCGGCTGAACATTGCTTTCTGGTCTGGGCTGGCGTCTGCTCGATGCGATTACCGTGGGGGACGCGAACGCATGTGGAACGCACGCATATTAGCCCCGCACATCGCTGCAATTTATGAAGAAAAATGAAATGAAAAAGACGCACGTATTCTCTTTGTGTGTAGCATTATTTTTGTCGAGTTTTATTCGTCTACTTAAGCAACAAATTGCACGAACTAAACACGTGTCAAATCATTTTCGTGGTGTGGCCTGCTACTGTTGGCGATGTCAGAAGTCGTCTATGTAGAGTACCGAACCTTCACCGTCTGCGTAGGACAATTCCGCCGTCTACGTCATCCCATAATTCCCTCGGTGCGAGAAGGGCAAGCGGCGTTCAGCTTGAAATTTGACCCATATCCGCTGCGCGCATCGTTTCGAATTTCGGCAGAAGTGGTCATGAGCGCCCAGTGTATGCATTGCGCTCGTCGGCTTAAAGTTATCAAACCCGGTGAGGGGCCCTTTTAAATACTTTTTCTTGGCTAATGGAAACACATAATACGCGCATTCAGAACTAAAGGTTCCTCGCTATTATACCTAGAACAATGCAATTCGCACAGATCAATGTCAAAATCGTGCTGGACATTTATCTGGACGTTCAGAGTTCGGACCTAAAAGGAGTGACACAATTAAGCGTGGTTTTGTATGGGAAAGTCGACTATATGAAACACACGAGGGTTGTTTGACGTCACGAGAACCAGTAACTGCTATTGGATGGAGTGTTTGTGCAAAATCTCCGGAAGAGAGATAGTGACGACTGTGAGTGGAACTGACATTTTTTTTTGTTATTGGTGCGAACCCAGCATATTTTTTGTCATCGGTCATGCCTTCTCGCTTGACGATGACGCTTTCCGACGCGCATTTGTGGTTGTGCACTTTATTTACAGCACTGAGCGTGTTAAGCCAACAGTAACGTAAAGACCGCGTGGTTTATACTGACGGCATGCCCGAGGTGACTGATTGATATGTGGGGTTTAACGTCCCAGAACCACCATATGATTATGAGAGACGCCGTAGTGGAGGACTCCGGAAATTTAGACCACCTGGGATTCTTTAACGTGCCTTTGAATCTGAGCACACGGGTGCCCGAGGGATTTAAGGTTGTTGCAATGTCGCACGAATCGATTGTTATTCGGGGGCAATTCATATTTCGAAACATTCGTGAACTATTCCGAAAGTATCTTATTCACGAGCCAGAATTATTAGATTCGATATTCAGTAATGTCGAGTACTCGTAGTGTCCCTCCGTAAGAAATATATTTTTAAAAACACACACCTTAAGACTACTTATGGAAAATGAGCGTCTCGGATTTCTGTGTAGTAGTAGTAGTAGTAGTAGTAGTAGTAGTAGTAGTAGTAGTAGTAGTAGATTTCGTGCCGACCGGTTTTGCCCCCGCGATCTCCGACGACAGCGCAGCTCTGGCCGACAAGAGCTCTCGCTGAGTGGTGCCCCGTCCTCGAACTCCTGCAACCGTGTCCATCTTTCCTATCTTCTCCTTGCTTCTGGGTGCCGCTGTCCCTGCGCCACGCTTTCTCCTTCCCCCTCTCTCTATATATATACCTTTACTCCTATGCTTTTAATCCCTCCTTAGCCCCCCATTCCTTGTGAGCTATTGTTGAGGTGTCGCACTCTGATGCAGATAGTTACGGGGCTCACTTTTATCGTCTTTTCTCTTTTAAGAATTATAAGATTTTTCACGGGTGCCTTAAATTCGTTCCTTCTTTCTTTATGCAGTTTTTAAATGACCCGAAATTTTGTAGTTTTCTTTCGCAGATTGAGAGTTTCTATATGCCGTCGAAAAAAAAAAACAGATAAAAAACTGGTAATGCTGGTTTCCTTATTGCGCATCGCAGTTTTATTCTGTTCTTATTTGGGCGAAAATGATGTAGGCCCGTGTGCACAGATTTGGGTGCACGTTAAGGAACCCCGGGTGGTCGAAATTTCGGGAGCCTTCCACTACGGCGTCTCTCATAATCAAATGATGGATTGGGACGTTAAACCCCACACATCATCATCTGTTTTTATTTCAAACTCTGCCATTCCACCGAAAAGTGGCCCTGCCGGCCTTCGCCCAATAAATACATGCACATCGGCGTTACACGTTTACACAAAAGAGAGTGTGCGCAAAAACAAAACAAAAAAAAAACACTCCTTATTGCCGTTCGGCTCACACTGCAGTTGCAGAGAGCATAGCTATATACGTGACTGACAAACAAAGCCAAACGCCGTGCTGCAGCCGCGCATTGCATCGAAACGCAATGCGTGACCTTGTACACGTTGCCGGCCGCTGCTGGTGTTACTGGCTTCGGCCTTGGCATACTTTTCCTCGAGGCTACCGAACTTTTTCAACATCTTTTCTTTCCCATTTTTGCCTAGAAGAACCGTGCATCTGCGACGCGATATAACGTTAATCAATACATACGAACGTATTAATAATAATTGTGGTTTAACGTCCCAAGACCTTCACATGATTATGAGAGACTCCGTAGTGGAGGGCTCCGGAAATTTCGGCCCCCTGGGGTGTTTTTTGAACGTGCACTATATAGGCACGCAGACCTCTAGCATTTTTCGCCTCCATCGAAAGTGCGGCCGCCACGGCCGTGATTCGATCCCACGAACTGTGGGTCAGCAGCCGAGTGCCTTGGCCATTAGACCACCGTGGCGGGTTGTTGAGAACGTATAATAGCAAGATGTCGTTGTCATAAGTGCCTCGGTTACTGCTACATTAAAAAATATATATAAGGCAAAAGTTCAGGGAGGAAAAATGCGTGAGCGCGAATGTCGCTACCACTTATTATTTAGCTGATACTCTGCAATGATTCAACTTTCAGAATAATTTTATATAATGATTACTCCTCAGATATTCAACAAATTCTGTTATTTCTCTCCTCCCCCCCCCTTTTTTTTTCTTTTTTTTACGTCGCACCAAATTAATTTCACAGTCAAAACACACTGATCATATTCCCCTAGTCTAGAAAACCTAAAGGTATTGACTTGCAATAACCACCAACTTCTTGGCCAATCCCCCTTGTGGGTGAGAGCCACAAAAGAAAGGAACAAGCAAGCAAGCAAGCAAGTGTCGCTAGAGCTGACGTTTCGACCCGCGGACTAGTCTACAAAGCTGCAACTGCTTTCCTTAGCGCGTGCACGGGTGTGCCGTATTTACTCTTTTGTAACGCTAGGGATAACGTTTCATTACGTCCAGTCAGAAAAAAAAATAAGAATTGCGTTATTGGATTGTAACACGAGATTTGACTTTAGGTAGGAAAAAAAAATCTGGGGAAAAAACAAAAACTTGCGTTTTATTCGAGTAAATACGGTAAGCGCCGTACCGTGGAGGAGAGGAGAAGGCACATCGCGCTGAGGGAAGCAGCTATAGCATCGGAGAAGACTGCAGAAGGGGTATAAGAGGCAGGAAGAGGTAAGGAATGTATTCAAACGCACATGTCTCGTATATTGGCCGATCGACGGTTTATTCCCTCTCGACGCGTCGTGGGAACAGACTGCTGGAGTCACGAATCGGGCCGAAAAGGCGGGAAATGCCACGGGAAGAATAGCGCGTGCAATCCTTGTGCTTTCCGTTGTTTAGTTTTTTTCGTTTTTTTTTAGTTTTAGTTTTTTTAGGGGGCCTTGTCGAAGTGGATGCAAGTACTACAACTTGTCAGCGGTTTAGGGCGAAGACAGAAGGAGGAGTAACTGCATGGGGGGGGGGGAAGCAATATTCAAACCGTAGTCATTACAGACTTATTAGGTGGTGTTGTATAAAACGCATGGGCGACAGTATACCTTGGGCGAATGTTTTAAAGTTATCTGTATATCGTGACGTGAATTTATCACATCGTGAAACGGTCCAATGTACCAACCCAACATTTTCCATGCGTACGCGTTTCTACCGTAGCACTGTTGGTTTAAAGCCGTCAAAAAATACAAAACTGCAAGCCTACAGCCTAGTATGGTGGCACAGAAACTGATCCGTGAAATAGTCTGTAGAAACAAAGGCTCGTGTAGAAACAAAATTGAAAAAAAAAATGGCAGCATATCCATGGAGTGAATGATGGATAGTGGAGCGAAGCATCCGTCCGTCCATTCGTTCTTGCTTCCGTGTGGCCGCCCGTGCGTCCATCCGCCCGTCCGTGCGTGCGTCTGTTCGTGCGTCCGCACGTTCATTTGTGTGTCCGTCCCTGCTTTCGTCCATGCATCCTCTCCTGCGTCCGTCCATGCGTCCATCCGTCCGTGCAGTCATCCGTGCGTCCGTCCATGCATCTGTCTGTGTGTCCGTTCGTACACCTATTCAACACTCCAAGTACCACAATCTCGCATCTTTTCATGATATATTCCTCATATAGAAGCACCGCCATGCAGCGGACATTCCAAGGACTGAACGAGAGGAGGCACGTGCAAACTTTCTTACGGCTTGCGCTTCGTGTCTACTTCCCACCTTTAACCACCTCGTGTTCATGGTATAACTAGTTCACTGTATTCATGGCACTGCGGCCCAACACTCGCTAAACCTTTCTAAAACCAAGGAGGTTACACCCAGCGAGTATAACGTAGCAACCCTTTCTTGTCAGATCGTGCTCAATGTACATGCCAATAGCTGCTAATGGGGATCGCAGCGTGCGCGTTAACTGAAAGCCGAATTCTCCTGTCTCTCATTCCCTCTTAGCAGCCATTGGCGTGTACATTGAGCACTATCTTTTATTGTTCAACAACGCACAGAAGAAATCTCTCACCGGCACCACCTTGGAGGTCAAAATGTGATACTTGTTACACACTACTACAACGACTACGAGGGACGAACGGGTGCCGCTATAAGCAGCTTCGCCCCTGAAAAAAAATCGGAAATGGCGATGCCGGCTGATGATGTGCATTGCACGAGTTTTAACGATACCTTGTTGTAGCGAAACAGTTTATTGGTCGTTACCAGTCTACGCTCCGTTTCAAGACTACTGCCACTAAAATGCGGCATTGTCCTTGTCACCAGAGCGATTATTAGGACCGAATGAAATAAAGCTGGAGACTACGATACGGTGTATGCCCTCCCTGTATTTGGCGCGCCACCTCTGCCAAGATGTCAGCGGAGATTTCACGCTGTGACGCCTCTTCTAAGAAATGTCGCGTGGCATCTTAGTATACAGAGAGGCGACGCGAGTTGATTTCCCGAGCATGCTGGCCGCATAATGATGCGGGCGAAATAAAGGAAAACAAATTCCTGTAGTTTGCACCGAGTTGCGCAAAGCTTGACCTTATTATAGCGAAGCATGGGCCCGACGCCGCTTGTACTCCCCGTCGACCGACTGTTCCGAGAGGCGCGGCTTCCTTCTCAAAATTGCCCTCTTTCTCGCGACGTCCGTACACGATCGGGCGCAGCCAGGCCTAATGCAAACTGGCCCCTTGATATACTATACTATATAAGACGATGCTGTGCTCTACTAGCGAGCACTATAGCTGTTACACGTGTCAGTGCTTTAACTTGGCAGGTAACAGCTGATGGTGTGTCGTTGTATTGTGCACTGGTTTAAAAATATTGGTGGGATCATTCTTATGTGTGAAGCAGCGCTGGCCAGTGTTGCGATACAAGAGTATCGCTATAGTATTTCACGGGTACTTTTGAGTATCTTTAATTCTCTATCGAGATACACGTGAGAAATGTGTATCGGTAGTATATCAGTAGTAAAATACCTTTACGATGTATCGATTGTATCGCGATACTTTACCGGGCACAGACATCTCGTTAAATTTTTACAGCGAAAGCTGTGTATGTCCAAGAGAAACGAATAGCTATTGGGTGACGTGGGAGCGGCCCGCAACGTGCGAAAGCGTGTTGCGAAGGACGTAGTAAAGCTCGTCCATCATCCATCCATCCATCCATCCATCCATCCATCCTCCATCCATCCATCCATCCATCCTCCATCCATCCATCCATCCATCCATCCATCCATCCATCCATCCGTCCATCCATCCATCCATCCATCCATCCATCCATCCATTCCATCCACTCCATCCATCCATCCATCCTCCATCCATCCATCCATCCATCCATCCATCCATCCATCCATATATCCGTCCGTCCGTCCATCCATATATCCGTCCGTCCGTCCTTCCGTCCATCCATCCATCCATATATCCGTCCGTCCGTCCGTCCATCCATCCATCCATATATATCCGTCCGTCGGTCGGTCCATCCGTCCGTCTATCTATCTATCTATCTATCTATCTATCTATCTATCTATCTATCTATCTACTATCTATCTATCTATCTATCTATCTATCTATCTATCTATCTATCTATCTATCTATCTATCTATCTATTACTATTCTATCTATCTATCTATCTATCTATCTATCTATCTATCTATCTATCTATCTATCTATCTATCTATCTATCTATCTATCTATCTATCTATCTCAAATGTATGACATTATCTGTATTTTAATTTAGGCTAGCAACCCATGTATTTATATACCTGTATTCCGAAATACTTCTCCAAGTATCTCTGTCGAGCTCTGGTGTGAAGCAATAAAAATGAAAGGCCTGGATAGCAGCGTGGCTAGAACGGTCGCCTTCTGATCGAAGTTCGTGGGTTCGAAGCCCGCTTCGTGAAGAATATTTTCTCAAGAGCTCTTCTCTTTCTTTATGTCTTTCGTTCCATCTCTCTGTTTCTCGATCTTGCTTTCTTTCTTTCTCTCTTAGTGCTCGCTCTCTGGGTTATTACAGGCCACGCCGTATGGGGCTGAGCAGTGGGACTCGCTTAATTCTCTGACACGTACCCGTTGGTTACAATGATGACAGTTTTCGGCCACGCTTCCACACGTATCACGTCGACCTCGAACATATTCGGCGTTGCAAAATTTTGCCTCGGCGATGCGCCTACGTCAAGGCAACACACAGCACAAGCGGATCGCCTTGCTAAAACGAACAAACGAGCAGCTTTCGTCGTATACAGCTAAAACGTAAAGACACCGGGGTGCTTGAACGACGAGAAGGCGGTGTTTATTAAAGAGGAGTGATCGTCGGCCTGGAGAGCGTGTCTAGCCTGTTTAACTCTTATTGGACTATCAGCAACTGGGTGGTCGAGAAAAATGGACGTGTATGCAGGCATATGGACAAGACTAGACGATCGTTTTTCCGGCGCTAAAGCACGTGCCACGTGGGAACTCCAGCCCGCAGGGCGTAGTGTGTACGCGCAGTGGGCAGTGTGCCGCGTTTGTACGGTAACACGTCGTGGGCCCTAGTATAACGTGCACGGGAGTGAGCCCCCCACCTGGTTAAAATAAGTGGTCAGTCCCCGGTTTCGTCGTGCCTCGTAATCGCATCGTGGTTTTGGCGCGTCAAACCACGAAATTTTAATCGGACGACGGCTATCAGTTTCGTCACCATCATCATGTGCGGGATGCGAGGTTGTCGGTTTCTCGTTTTGACCGCAACCGCACCAAGCAAAAGTGGAAAGCCCATACACCTTTTCACAAAAGGAAAAAAAAAAAAAACACCGCCATGATGAGCTGTGCGCGGGAGTACAAAGGCTAAGGACGCAGCGTTGTCAGTGCATTTTCGAGGGGACGCGCCGATTTGCACAGCCCAAGGAGGGCTATGGCGGCGCCCAGGGAGGCGTTTGTGAAAAGGTTGTTACATTGACGTCGGCCACGTGGGCGCGTGTACTCTTCCTCTCGACAATCACGCGGCAGTGACGTACAGGTGATGTTTTTTCGTTGTTTTTTATCGACACAAGCGCCGAGTCGCGCCCTTGTTTCTATGCCAAGAACTTTTGGTCGGGCATTTTCTTGTGGTTTTCCTGACATTCAGAATATAAAACGCGTTCAGGAAATCGGTAGCTTTTGTTCAAGGTAAAAGTTACATTTAATACACATGTCAGCGTAGCGTAAGTTTATTGAAGTTGGAGTCGATTAACTGTCAGGGTAATTGATCGCAATTAGCTGAGTTAACTCATTGAAAGAGCAGATGGTCCTCTTGTGTGAACGCCTGGAATCGTTGGAGCACATCTGGCGGAGCAGATCTCATTCACGCGCCTGTTTCTACGTAGCCTTTGAGATCCGCTTCGGCAGCGCTACGAAACGCTTTAAGGGGTCCATCGACACCCTACCAAGTAGCCATAAAATGGATTCGCTAAAGGAGCTTATTGCCCCGCAAATTTGCCGCCGTCAGAATTTTCAGAATATGTCCAGTACGAGTGGAGTTACAAAGATTTGTCGCGCGCTGCGATTGCGTTCTTTTTTTTTGTCGTTCCGACGAAAGCGCTGGGAGCTGAGCAGAAAGTGACCGCACGGTGAAAGAAAATACGTCACACCTTTTTTCTCTCTCTTAGTTCGAATGTGCGGCTTTTTAGCGCGCACGCGCGGACCAGTCGCGGCACCCCGCGGCGGCCCTAGTGACGACTCAGCGCACCATGCTCAAATCAGCCAATGGCTGATACTTGGCGTGGGACGTAGGGATTTCGCACCTGTGGCGTCATTTGTCGAGATGAGAGAGACAGTGTGATTTGTAGACGACTTTGAGGATTTTGTTGTAAATATCAGGCCGCGTGCTGCGCTATATTTGGCTCGAGTGCTCTTGGCAGCCTAGACGGGTATAGGCAGTGTTTTTCAAATCATGCTCAAAAATTGTTGCAGGGTCCCTTTAAGTCAACACCAAGAATACACCGGAGCAGACGAATTTGTAGATGTCAATGCCACTACCATACACCGAAGTGAATTGCCCCGCCGCGGCGGTCTAGTGGCTAAGGCACTCGGCTGCTGACCCGCAGGTCGCGGGTTCGAATCCCGGCTGCGGCGGCTGCATTTCCGATGGAGGCGGAAATGTTGTAGGCCCGCGTGCTCAGATTTGGGTGCACGTTAAAGAACCCCAGGTGGTCGAAATTTCCGGAGCCCTCCACTACGGCGTCTCTCATAATCATATGGTGGTTTTGGGACGTTAAACCCCACATATCAATCAAACACCGAAGTGAAGCTTTAGGGTGACCTACAACTTTTTTCTTTTTCTGCGGTGGCTTGTCCACAAATGCGCAGGGCCCAAGCGTCGCAGCATCCCCACGACCACCTTCGGCTGTCCCGTGTGTGGCGTGACGCTCCGGCACCAAGAGCTGCAGCAGCACTGGCAGGTGGAGGTGGACAGGCTGCAAGGAATCGGCAGGTATACCACTTATGCTGGTCTGCACCGACCAAACACGGACATTTCGCATTGGCGTCTATAGCCCTGTCGCCGAAACGGATATAGAACCACGAGAGATCGCACAGCACATCGAACGCAGGTCCTACTGTTATTCACGCAGGGACGGGAAAAACGTTCCAGCGGCGTCGTTATCGCGTTTAGGCGAGTTAACCGCTCCCTAATTAGGCTGCCTTGACGTCATCAAAACCGCCATGTTGAAGTACCAGCACGTACGGGCACTTTAATGCGTGTACTTCATTATGGTGGTTTTCGTGGCATCATGGCGGCGTGATCACGTGATAGAGGAGGGTGACCCCTTCTTCCCTGCATGTGCGCACGAATCATGATCTCTTTAGACGATTAGTTCGTGACGCGTACATCAGAACAGCCAACCGAGGCGGTAAATTCAAACACGAGGAACGTGGCGGTGTTTTTTTCTCGTTTCTGCAGGAACGTGGCGAGAAGGTACCAGTATGAATCGACGTCAGCAGGCCGCTTCAGCTGGATGAACCCTCGTCGGCGGGTATGCATCACCGCGTGTGTGTTTGAAACTTGACGTGTCGGAACTCTTCCTTTGAATGCAGCACTGTGTTTTCCCGCCTGCTGTGAGCGTGTCTTCTATATTTCGCTCTCTTTATGTATCTGCATGCTAGCGAATACAGACTGCTCCTGTGTGTTTTTTTTTAATATAGAACGGCAACCTTTATTGCAGCCTTTATTCCGCGAATTCGATGGCCGCGTTGTCTTCGGCCATGAAGGACTCTAATACCGTCACTCCCGCCTTCCCAAATTTCGCCGTAATTCTGAATGTGCTTTTGTTACTTCTGCACACATTCCGTTTCTATATACGGCTGACAACGTGTCACCTTGATTGATCTGCACACTTCATTACCACGACCATTGCAGGCGAGCCTTGTAGCTTTTCTGTGTTTGATTTATTTTTTTACTGCGTCGTGTCAAGACTCCCAAGCATGGGTAAATTGGAAACCATGAAGCAGTTATCGGCAGCAAGTACGAAAAAAAAAAAAACGAGAAAATCAGAGAAATGCCTGATACAGCCCAGGTCTCAAGTGGTTTGTGTTGTATTATTTTTCCTCCTTCCGGTTCGATGCCGATCGTGAGGCAGTCCTTCGAGCGAGTGCGCTCCAACCGCGGCCAGAGGCGCCAAGGGACCCAGGTTTATTGTCCCGTGTGCACAATCGCCCTCCGAGGTCCTCCCGAACTTCTCGCCGAGCACGTCAACGAATGCATAGCCATGGTAAGTGTGTCCCCTCTGCGCGCATCTATCTCGCCTAGGATTGCGACGCACTTAAGAACGGGCTTACGCGCAACCGTAACTTGGTTATCCGCACCCAAGATAACCACATTCAGCACCCAAGATAACCACAATCAGCACCCCAGAAACTTGTATGCCCGAAGTTGGGGATGCCCACCCCAAAACTCGCGTTCCTGTGCCTGATAACCGCAAACGTGCGTGCCCCACAAACGTTTTCCAGTTGCCGATATGGACAAATTTATCTATAGATACTAGAAACAAGTATGGCTGCAGTCGTGCGTATACAGGAAGTTGTGGGGGAAGAGGGTAGGGGAACGGCTGCGTCCCCCCCCCCCCCCCGTGGTCATCTAAAAGGGGTGCCAGGCCTGCGTCATATTTCTGCGCATTTGAGCCTGCCAGACAGTGCAGGGTTTTGACTTTTAGATAATCTTTTACATCCAACCCTTACCCCCGGAAACCTGGGTACCATATACAGGTAGAGTTGTGTTAAACACGTCGTCGTTTTAATTTAATTTTTGAGTCCGCTGCGGAGCTTGCTCTCTCTAGAAACTGATCACGACGAGGGGGGGGGGAGGGGTGATGCTGCAGCGTGAGAGAGAACCTTGTACTTGCCTCTTTGTATTCACCGATTGACAGCGGAATAGTAATAATTGTTAGGGTTTCGCGTCTCATAACCACGATATGATTACGAATGACGCGTAGAGTAAGGCTCCGGAAATTTAGGCCATTTGAGGGCCATCCCTTAACGTGCACCTAAATCTAAAGGGTATACGGGCCTCGAGCATTTTCACTTGCGTCGAAATTCACACGCCGCGGGCCGGGGTTCGACCCGGCGACCTTCGGGCGAGCAGTCGACCGCCGTAACCACTAGACAGACCTCTGCGATGGCTTTGACAGGAAATGGCTTTCAGTGTCATTTAGATCTCTCGTTGTCCACGCGAGTGCGTGTTGCCGATTGTGCGCTTGTGCTCGCCGGCTAGCAACAACCGGAGGACGACGACCTGACGGACGAGGACGTCGACGTTGACAGCGTGGGCGAGTCGTTCGACGAGTACGAGTGGGCCGGCCAGAGTCGCGTCAGGGCCACGTCGCTCCTGCAGGGAGGCTTCCGGGTCCGGGTCGCCGGCTGGAACACGGCGAGCACCAGCAGCGGCGTCGGCGGCAGCAGTAGCAACACTGCCGCCGCGACCGCCGCCGGCCGCGCGCCGAACGACGACGAAGACGTCGACTTGGATGTGGACGGAGACGCCTATGGCAGAGCGCAGTATCCTTGTCGTGAACCAAAAGGTTAATCTTGGCGTTACAAGTAGCAGCATGGCCTACAAGAGAGCTTTCTTCCCCTTAAACGAAATTGGGCGCTTTGTTGAGGGCTCGTTGCTTTTGGCTAGAGACAACCTAATCAAACCAATGAACGGTGACCCTAAGGAAGTTGTAGGAAATCCCTGACAGTGACTGTCTGACACTGAAAGAGGGTTGCTTTATGTGCTAGTCGGCGCGGAAGTTTTCTTCGTCCACTTTCATTCATTTCAATTTATGCAATTATTACTACACTTCAGTTCAAAACTACAAACGATGACAACTATGCTTGCTTTGGCGTCATTGTCTGTGGTCTTTGTCAGGCTCTCTAGCGTCGAGGCTGTTGTATGAAAATCAGATGGCTACGCAAAATCTGATGAATCGGAGATAAACAAACTTCTTTCTTCAGAAGAGAAGGGAATACGAACAGAAGAAAAGGCGTCGGGAACGAAGGACGTTTACACGGTACAGTGATAATCATAAGCCGACACAAGGTGAAACAAAATAATGCAGAATAAGTCTTGTCATTGAGGGTGCAATTTTTTCTTCCTAGGGAAGGGTTGAGAAGAAGGCGAGCAACGCGTTGTAAGAGGTTTTGGTTGGCAGCTCCCGATATATGTGTTAATTATTGGCGACTGGATATAAGGGTTTAGAGCTTATAGGTCATGCTCGCAGATGAGTCTGTCGCAGCAACCTATAATTTCCCTGCGCAGTGTCTCTGAAAAGGGCGTCTCGTTTTACCTCGTTGAAAAATGGGTTCTCTCGTTATGGCACGTTCGTTACCGCTTCGAGAGCCTTCCCTTTTTATCGTTGTGCTTTTACCTCGATCGACCCCTTGACTTTGGCCAAGGTTTTCGGAGGCAGACCTCATTCCCCTGGCGAGCAGCGAGCCCAGCGAAGAGCCCGAGAGAAGGCTACGGCAGGCTGTAGTCTCGTGAGTACCGCCACTTCTTACTTTTCCTTTTCAAGGCGAAAGCCTTCAGTGTCTCGTAGTGGGGTGACTTCGAGGAAAACACGGCAGCCGAATGAACTGGCACAAGGTCCGCGCCACATCCTCTGACCGAGTGGTGTACGGAGGCTTGGTGTGACATCATCGCGACGTATACCGACGATCTCTTGCGTCATCGTGACGTAATCGCATGACGTCAGATTATGCCATCACAACACGTGGTTGCCAGGTCAAAGTTGGGCCAATCGCAGTGAGGATCAGAAAGCCGCAAAAAGTTGGGGAGGGGGGTAGGGTTCAGTGGGGTTGACTGAGATTATTAAGGAAGTGTAAATTTGTGTTTTCCACATTACCGCTCATTATGTCTTGCAATGAATTCCGGTTTCCGATTGTACAGCATGATATAATAATAATATTAATATCACGAGTTTAACGTCCCAAAACCATGATGTGATTACGAGAGACGCCGTCGTGCAGGGCTCCGACAATTCGACCGCCATGGGTTCTTTGACGTGCACCTGAATCTAATTACATCTGCATATCATAATAAACTTAGCAATTACGCTACAGTCTGTCACCTTAGAAGAATGTAACATGTCGCCAAACTTTATCATTCTTGTTCTCCCCCCCCCTTTTTTTTTCGCTTAATAAAAAGAAACAAATACTGGCATTGCAATTTGAACCGCTACAGAGTCCGTCGCTGCTTGAGTATTGACTATAGGGGATTCTCTCTCCCCCTTCGGCGTCTTCCCTGTATACGCTGCAAATACACACTTGGAAGCGTCGCGCGTCCTCTCCCCCTCTTTCGTTAAGTGGGGCTCGGGGGGCAGTGTTGCGTGTAACTCTCGATGCGTCGAGCGCTACATCCGGAAGGAAAGTGGCCGCGGGCAACCGACCGAAGTGCGCGCCTGCTTCCGGCGGCGGCCCCCTTGTCGCAGATTGGGCAAATGTTTGGCAAATCTGTCGCGCGACTGCCAGTGAAACTCGTTGTGTACTCTGGGTCGCGTCCGTTTGCCTTTCATACTTGTGACCGGGGGAGGGGGGGGGGCTGTGGTGACAAAACCATGGCATCCGGAGAAGACAGCCGTGGACGACAACTTATATAAGGCCCATCTTACGCGATGGTTTTTTTTTTATGTAACCGTAATAGAGATTATACACCCACTTACAGGGTTGAATTGACCGTACGGGCACATTAATCTCTGCCGGACTAAGACCTGTCCACCTATGCATAAGCTAGTTAGCAGTGGCAGAAAAGTAGTCAGAAATAGCAAATGCAATAATGAACGGTAGCAAAAAAAGTACAAAAAATAAGAAAGACTGTAGCGATACAGTGGCCAAAGTGGTTCCAGAAGACAATATCCCCAACAGTTAGGCTTTTAAATTATATCATTCAGACACATTCAGTAATGCAGGCTTTCACCTTCGAGTATTATAAGGGTCTTGACATGCCGCCAAGCTGTATTTTTATTTTTGTTTTCTTTCTCTAGATAAGTGGATATATGCAAGTGCTATACAGGGAACATGGCCTTCTTTCTTGTGTTGTACTCTCTGGAAGTTTTATGTGAAGGCTAGCTCGTTAAGCCGACAAATTAGCGAGCGATGAAAAATACAGCACTTAGAGCAGTACTTGTCAAATACACCAGTTGGAGCGGGATTGAATACAACTAAAAAATCACAGCATACCGACGGGGTGAATGATGATGAGTGGGGCAAAGCGTTCGTCCATGCTTCCGTCCGTCCATCCGTGCCTCTGTTCGTCCATCTGTCTGTCACTCACACTAGCGCCACCTGCTGAGTGAGTCGTACAACTAGGTGGTTACGAACCGGTCACATGAGACATGCATGGACAGACCCACAGCTTTAGGAGCTTCGCCCCTAAAGCTGTTTGTACGCGCATTAGGTACCCATTACTTCATTCTTCTTATGTCAAAATGGTTCATGACTGACTGCAGAATTATTAAACGTAGATTTTCGTACTAATTACAAATAATAACCGATAACGTACGACTCAGTTAGCGCCTTTGGGATTATTGTGTGATGCATTCAAAGACAGTGCGTCATGATTCGCGCCGGAAAGGATATAAGTTAAAAAGGACACACAAAAAGCGAAAGCGCGAGATTGTAGAGAAAATGGCCGACTGGAAGAAAGAGAGAAAGATGGCAGCACGATAACGGGTGTCTGTCCTCTGCGCAGCGAGCACACTCGACACTCGCCGAGAGCTTTCGCTGTGAACGATGATAATGTCGTGGACTGGTTGCGCCCTTGATGAACGAATCGATCCTCGACAACTCAATTGAAAGGGTCCCATCCAAATGTGAACGCCGTGGTTTTGAACAAAAATATGGCTGTGTGTCACCGTAGCAACCAAGTCACTAACGAGAACATCGATTTTGTTGTGTGTACTAGTAAACTATCTGCCCTTTCAACGAAAAGGCCACTGGCGTGACCAGAAAATTTTCTATTTTGCATGCACCCTAATTTAGGAACGCACACACGAACTTGCATAAAGCATGACTTACTTGCCCCCCCCCCCCCCCCCCCATGATCCGGTGGAAATTTCTGGTTACGTTACAAAAGCATAGCCCTTGCCGCGAAAACATGCTTTCTGAGCTACAAAACGCGCTGAGAGCGTTTTGTCGGCGACGAGCGTGAAGAGTGACGCGACCTTGAAGATTAGGCCGTGATGTCGTGGATTGCGGAGGTGTCTGCTAGTGGTTGTGTATTTTATCGGTAAAAATTAAGTACGAGGTCCTCCTTGGCGCCGGAAGGTTAACATACCTAGTTTCACGAAGTTTCGTCCAGCCAGTGTGGCCGAAGTATGAAAAAAGAAAAACACCTTAAAATCCGCGAACTTGCGCCGACGATCGTGTGTAGAGATTCTGGCGCGGAATTTCAAAGAGCCACATTGATCCGAAATTCGTCCTTAATCGTACGATAGTGGAAATAAATACGTTGGAGTTTTTTGAATGGTACTTCTTTCTGTAAAAATCTATTGTTTTGCATGAGCGACCCTTTAAACATTGCAACACCATAGGCGCTAGGGCAGATTTCACATTTCATTCTGGGTCAAGCGCAGTGCTGGCAGAGTGTTGTGCGTCGCTGTGGAGTGCTGCTGTGTTTGTTTTTCGATGAGAGAATGAATGGGTGCGAAGGCAAGGAACAGCCAACGGCGTATTCGCTGTCCACTTCGGCCGCTCACCTTGAAGGCTGGTCGCGGGATGCTGATCGATACTTCCGGTTCCGGTGTGTTCCGGCATCGAAGTATGGTCTTTAATGTAAAAAAAATGTTTTAGGGATGGGGGGGGGGGGCAATTGTTTTTTTTTGTATCTTCATACCGCCTTTCCATTTTACCTCTAACGTGTTCTGGGCGGCCGCTGCCGTCAAGCGTGCGTCAGGCCGTGTTTTTCTTGTTTTTTTTTTGTATGCGGAGCATTTCTTAGTCGTGCGATGTCGCGCTTGTGCGTCGATGGTGGCGCCGTCTGTACCCACACTGTGCATGATCGCGTCTTGTGCCGGCCCAGGAAGACACCCGCTAAACTGTCTTCGCCCCCCCCCCCCTCTCTCTCTCTCGCCTCGCTAGCCCGACGCAGACAGCGCATGCTAGTAAAAAAACAAAACAAAAAAAAACGACCGTTTGCGCCGCAGAAGCGTCAACTGGCCGCCCCGTATATGTAGGTACTGGATCGTGCGTTAGGAATTCACTCAAGGGCGTATTTACTTGGCTTTCGCTTGACGTTTAAGGCAACTGTTCTCATTCATTCAACAAATAAGAATAAAATGAAGACAAATTGACGGTTAAGCATTTCCAAACCATGCCCAAATACGCAACATTCACGCCCCCACCGCTCTGCGACGCATTTACTCGAGTTCCTCCTGTGTGACGATGCGGTCGGCATTTTTTTTTCTTTTTTTTTCATCTGTGATTTCAGTGTGCATTTGTGCGAACGGGAGTGCGTGGAGAGTGGCATTTTCGAGAGTGTGGTATGCCAAACTGCCGCTGTCCTTCACTCGCTGAAGTACCTTGTACGCTAGTACTGGCTGTTGTAAGCTCTAAGCGCCTTCATAACAGCGAAAGGAAATGCAAAAAGTGGCATCCACCTTGCTGTTGCACTGATTGATTGGTATGTGGGGTTTAACGTCCCTAAACACTATATGATTATGAAAGACGCCGTAGTCAAGGGCTCCGAAAATTTCGACCGCCTGGGGTTCTTTAACTTGCACCAAAATCTGAGCACACCGACCTGGAGCATTTGCGGCTCCATTGAAAATGCAGCCGTCGCAGCCAGGATTTGATCCGGCGACCTGCGGGTCAGCAGCCGAGTACCTTAGCCACTAGACAACTGCGGCGGGGCTCACTGTAACACGAATAATAATAATAATAATAATAATAATAATAATAATAATAATAATAATAATAATAATAATAATAATAATACACTCCGGACTTTCTGAACATTTCTGCTGTGCATATATATATATATATATATATATATATATATATATATATATATATATATATATATATATATATATACACACATTCAAGAATGACGAGATAACACAGTATCCGGACGTAAAAGTTGAAAAGAATATATGAAGTGCGTAGGGAAAATATCACACCATCTCCCGCTAAAGGGAACCATATGTGGATGCGAAGCAGCATGGCGATGTTGAACGGCACACCCAGAAAGTCGTCTGCGTCGCCTTAAGCAGATGCACCACCATCGAGAACCTTTACCTGACTTGCGCTGTCGGTGAGTTAACGCTGCAGGTGACCGTGAGTGCTGAACAGCCAGGCCCTCAGCGCGCACGCCTGAGACATCGAACGTGATCCCGTGCTAACCAAGGCAGACGCGTTCTGTCTTACGGAAACTTAGAACGCCTTAACACCCACGATCAACGGCTACGAAGTGATCGCGTGTACTGAGCAAGCGTTTCGTTTCCTTCGCCGCCGACTCGGAAGGGAGAGAAGGAGAGTAGGAGAGCAGAGAGAGGGGGGACGCGCATGCGCGGTGGGGTCCCGGTGGATGCCGCGGGAGGCAGTGAGGTACGGAACAAGTGCGATGCGTATTCTTTCTTTCTTCATTTATTTCAGTGATACTGGCGATCTCAAAGCGAGCTTGTTTGAGGGCGCCGCATCCTGATGCGCCTACAGTGGTATAGTCACGTGTTATTTTTCACATTTCGCGGGCTTTCTTTATTAACAAGAAAAAAATAAGCGTGCAATTTGTACATTGCTGAAAGTAGCACAACCATATGTCGTTTCAACATGCGCACACCTGCCTCATTGACATTTTGATGATTAGGTGAGTACTTTTTTGAGTTTCAGTTATAATGACGACTAATTAATTAATGGACATTAACGAAAATAGTAGCTGCTACTACTGTAAGCTGGGAACAATATGCGCTAGGTTTGCTTCGCGTAACTCCGTTCTTGCATTTTTTTTTAAATCGCGGTGCGTGATAAAACGATAATTGGGACACCGTGTGTGTGTGTTGGGGGGGGGGTATATATATGGAATGTGTGTGTGTATGTGTGTGAATAAACATACATTTTCTTATCTACCTTCAGCTCTGCTGGCCCCGTCGACCGGTCGAATGCCTCGCCGCGGCGGGAAGAAGATTGCGTCATCCCAAAAAAAGTAGAGCACGTCCGGGGTAAGCACGTGGCTAACGACGTATTAACTACGTTCAACCGGAACACTGCTTTTCTCGAATATTTTATTATTAAATAGGATCGCTGAGAAAAAGTTCGCTTGCTTTGGAGGAGGAAGGCCGGCTACCCTTCGTAGGGTTCTGGCGCGCAAAGCACAATTTCAGAACCTTTGGACCAATTTGAATTAATATTTTCGAATTCTGGAGTGCAAGCGAAAATCTAAGTACTGTAGCAAGCATTTGTTCGATTCACTACCTATAATCTTACCGATTCCTAATTCTTTGCTGCACTTGCCAAAACTGCGCACAAATAATAGGTATATATTTAAAAGCGATGTGTAGTATGGCAACTTTAATCAAACATACGCGTTAAGCGGAATTTTGATAACATTGGTGTGTTAGCCACTTACATTCCTTTTTCTTAATTTTAGTGCGGGTTCATTTGTGCCCGAAAGACCATTGATGTCGCTTTGCCGCATAGCTAGGATGCATGCTGTAAAGCGAGCTTTCAAGGGGCCTCGACGATGTTTGGTGTTATTTGATTTCGTTTTAATAATTCCTACTTCATTTCTTATTCTTATTTTTTTCCGCGATCGTTCGTAGATGTTTTAAAATGGGGTCACTCACTTTTGACGCCGGATTTCGTGCTGATGTGCGTCGAATGTCGTAGCGTACGAGATTTTCGGCAGATCTGTCATTTGGCCCGAAGATGTGTCGGAACCTAAATCGTAGTAGAGTAAAAGCCCCCACTCTAAATCTTGTCGAAGTATATTTCATCGTAAGCGCGAGCGGGGGAAGGGGGCCGCTTCCTCGGTATCTTATGGTATTATTTAGTTGTGACTTCAGAAAATGAAAGCATTGCGGGCCCATTTTAGCATTCACATACACTTCTGAGACAAAGTTGGTAGTGCGACGCAGCTACACCAGCTTCCATGCGTGGTCAGAGCTTGCCATGTTTAGTGACCACTTTTCTTGACAGAACTGTGGAAGCTACAGCGCCGAAGCGCATGCCTGCTACTGCGCCTAAATGAATAACCCAATTTAACTGATCATTTTTTCATCGGTCTTGTCGAAATAAATGCTGCTTTGTTTATTATGAAAGTCAAACAGTTACGGAAAGTCGTGAGTAGAATTCACTTTTCAAGAATGCTTTCTTTTCTATCTATTTCTTAGACAGCAACACCTCTTGAGCATGCCGCCCATTTTTCAATGGCGTCCCTGATGTAGTAGTGCAGTGTGTGGCCGCAAACACGCTGTTTACTTCTCTAAGAAAAATATGAATACTCATCATTTGGCACAATCGCTTTTCCAATTCACACTTTTCGGTGTAGTCTGTTTTTGTGAACACATTAACGGCGCTAGCGACCGAAACCGATATCAGCTGCAAGCTGCCGTACTACTTGTGAACAGAAACAAATGTGCAAAAGCCGCGCTTCGGTAGCCCTTCATTTCACTGTCAAGATAGGAAAATTGTCACCAAGTATAGTCATGATCAATCAGCTACCATGATTTACTCTAAAGCTGAATTTGGATAATTAGTGTTAATAATTTGGGTAATTATTGTTTACTGTGCAATATGATACCATTTCTGTTGTAGTTTATTGCAGGCACCTCAAAACTTGAAACTTCTCGCACAATAACAGTTCTCCATTCCCTCTGAGGCATTGAAATGTTGGTATTGTAAAAAAAGCTTGCCATGTTGACAACTGGTAGTAGGAACATCAGTGACATTTGATGAGACTTCAATTGGGTCATCTGCCTTGTAAATTCAAAATCTACCTTATATGTTTAATGTGACCAACTTCTAAGTGGGAAGTACAGCTAGATTACGGAGCTTTGAAGCACATGCAATATATTTATTAAGACGTGGCGCTTGGGATGAACGTAACACAGAAGTGTGACCACCTTTCCAGCTTTCCTAAAAGGCCCTTGACACCAAATTTGAAAGCTCTATATGCTTGTAGCACAGAAAGGCGGGCGAGTTGGAGAAATTGGCCGCCACGGAGAAATTGGCAATGACTCATTCCGTTGCTAACCAGGTTTCTGAGCCTAACCGATCCTTTTGTTTAAAACAGTGTATTGATGTGGTTTCTAAGTGCAGTACGAGATTCAGTCGAGATGGCCAGTCGCGACGATTAGTTAGTTCTTTTGCCGCAAGTGATTTGCGGCTTTTGGTGTCTGATAAGGAAGGATCCTTCGTCGTGATGCCCGCGGGCATGTTTCAGGATAAGGCTGTTCAAGCAATGCAAAAAAACTTCAAACCAGTCACTTGCAAGCCGGCTTCTGTTAAGAAGAAGGCTTTGGCATTATTGTCAGACCTAAAGCTTGAACGACTGAGGTCCTTGGCGAAGAATTCAAAAAGCCTGGAGTTGCAGGTGTTCTTCTCCGCCAAGACGCATAAACCCGATGTACCCTTTCGGGCAATTGTGTCGGAGAGTGGCTCGTGGCAGCACGTTGTCTCGGGCTACTTGCAAACCCACCTCAGCTCGTTAAATTTAGTGGATCCATTCTTGGTTAGGAATTCACAACAGGTTGTTGATTTCTTGGGTAATCAGAACCTTTGGGAAAAAAAGTCTGCCTTCAGTGTCGATGTTCAGGACCTGTTCTACTCACTGCCGCATAATTTTCTGTTACTATGTGTTAAGGAAACTATCACTGAACTAAATGAAGAAACGCGGTTTGTTGACAAATGTGGTATTTCTGTTCAAAGTTTCCTTGAACTTCTTCGTTTTTATCTTGATTCTACTTTTGTTTCTTGGCAAGGGGATTTGTTTGTTCAGGCCTCAGGTGTATGCATAGGTTCCAGAGTTGCCCCGGTCCTAAGTGACATATTGTTGAGTAGAATTGATCGCGATCTAGAACGAGAGTTTGAGGGTCGGGGTACACGTATATTTAGGTATGTGGATGATTACTTGGTTTTTTTGGATAGTGTTAGTAGCTTACATGATAAGGTGAACATTCTCAAGGCTTTTAGGGAAAGGGGGCATGGTCTTCAGTTTACGTGTGAAGTCCCCAATGAAAAAAATGAGCTTCAGTTCCTTGACCTAACATTGCGATTCCAGGACGCGCATGTCTGTTGGTTATACGCTCCCAGATCGGCTAAACCCCTCCTAAACTTTAAATCTGCTCATTCGAAACTGGTAAAAAATGGTATAGTCACTTCATGCCTTCATTCAGCTGTCGCAAAATCCTGTTTCCATGCCACAGAGGAAAGCTTTCGTAATCAGTGTGATCGGCTTAAGACAGCGGGTTTTCCCACCGCCTTTCTCGTTTCTGCTTCCGAGCGTTTGCTAAAGAAAGTAAAAAGTAATGCGCAGCCCACCAACCAACCAGCAACCTCTCAACGCGAGCAAAAGCGTGTTGCAGTGATTCCCTATGTACATTCCATTTCACATAGATTAAAGAAAGTTGGGGGGCAATATGGTGTTGATGTTGTTTTTTCAGGTGGAAATAAATTGGGTAGCTTATGTGGCAAGATTCAAAGACGCGTAAAGGGTATTACGAGGGCGGTTGATAACACTTGTTCAATCAAGCACGTTAAGAAGTATACCGCATGTTCGACCGGTGTAGTCTATAAAATTCCTTGCTCGTGCGGGAGTGTCTGCATAGGACAGACCGGTAGATGTATTAATATTAGGCTACGGGAGCATGAAAATTCTTTAAAGGGTGGGGTTCCGTCTCACCTCGCCAGCCATTGCCGCGATTGCGGTTGTATTCCTTCATTTGAGCAAACCGCAATCATCGACCGCCATCATAATCAAAGGACACGTGAGATTGCTGAGGCTTACCACATGGCGAAGAGTGTTGGCATTTGCGTTAGCCAGCCATCTGTTTCTTTATCTGAACAGGAGATTGGTTTCATTGATCGGATGTAATCTTGCGTAGCACATGATTTTCTGTGTACACATGTATATATATGCTTTCTTTCAAATAAAACTTTCAGTTGTTAGACCAGCGCTTGTCCTGATTCCTTCTCTTGTGTGTTTCCTTTTGTGCGCTGCCCACTATGGATCTATATGCTTGTGTTTTTCTTGCATGTAGGTGCACTTCTGACTAATTATAAGTGATGAGTGTTGCCTATAAGATATTTGAATTTGGTTTTTAAGGTAGCGGTGAGTGCTCATCGGGGTATTCAGGTGCAGTTGACATTTTCTGCTGTTCGACGTAGACAGAGGCCCCCTTGTGGTGTTGCAGAAGTCGAGCAAGTATTATCGGCGTGGGAGAATATTTGCGTGGCTCGCACAATACTCTGGCTGGCTCTGAGCGTGGACTTTTGTTCGTCACCTTTCTAGCTCCGTTGTTAACCTGCTCCCCTCCAAGATGACATTGGCTGCTTACACCAGGAATGCTTTCTTATTTTTTTTTTCCTACGGGGGGCACTCTCAATACATTCACATTGTTTTATTCCTCACCTCGCTCGGGTTCCTCTTATTCGGAAACAGGGCGTTCAGCGTCCCTGAAGTTCGAGCACACGTAGTCTCAGGCGCTGCCCCGCTGTGGGGCGCTAGTTTCTTATAGTATGTAGGCACGCATTTCGAAATGACGCAAGATCGTTCTTAATCAGCAACAGCAGCATTTATTATATGAAGCATTAGAGTATTTACGATTCAATTTCGACATTACCATACTCAAAGCTACAAGTTATTGTTAAATGCTCCCAAGAAAAACTTTCGCTGTCAGGGGTCCTTTGATTGGCATTTTTTAATTGTAGACTGTACTGTGGTCAGTTATTTTCATGAAAGCTAATTGTTCCGTGAAACCAACTGCTTCTGTCATCGCTTCACTACTTATTGCCTTGTATTAATCTTGCTTTTATTCTTTATTTTTCATGGCTGACTAACAGAAGACAAGCCTGCATCACATGGGTGAGTGGGCCATTATTCAGTAATAAAAATGCAATATAATAAGGTGTTAATTTATTGTTAATGAGCTATGGTTTTCTGACTTTTAATTGCTGATTAACTAACTTGCAGCTATGGTATCTTTACCCTGGCTAATAGTTTAGAAGAGTTGTTTGTCTTCGTCGCTTATTGTCTTGCACTTTTGGAGCACTGCATGATTTTGGAAATTGTGAGGTAAAGGTAATCGGAACGATCAACGAGCAAATAAACATAGTGTTATGGTGAGTATTTATGAGTTAACACTCACTGGGTTCACATGGCAGACCGTGCAAAAGAATGCAAGTCAACAGGGAAGCTCAAATTCAGTCGACTGTATCCGTTTGGAGTCATTTCGGTGCTCGTGCCAGAGGGGCCTTTCCATACCCATGATACTAGCATTGATAATGCACTCATTCAAATAATAATTATAGGTACAAATTGTAAAAAAAAATGTTGAGCAGAAATGAGCAGCATGGGAAAAGCTACAATACACTGACTGCTGAATTTGATCCGTTCATATGTTACAGAAGCATATGTTGAGTATTGAAAACCGTCACACAACTCAACTTCCTTCATGTACAGTAGCTGCAAGCATCAGGAAGGACTGGTTGTGTTGGTATATCGTCACAGAAAGCTGTAAAGTATATTTTCACACGATATTATCATAAATTCTGAGCAAGTGCCCCCATCTCTCATTTTTACTGTTTTGTTCCATTTTTACTGTTTTGTTCATGGCTTTAATTCGCTCTACGAGGGCAAATGAATACAGTCAATGCATGCGTATTGAATTACGCATTTCTTTAGAAGCACAGGTGTGCATTTTGCCCTTAGCCGTTCGTCCTCGCCATCTCAATTTCGATCCATGATCGAACAAGCCCCCCCCCCCCCCCCTCCCGCAAATCTTGAGCAATTATCCTTCACGGCAGAGGGGGTGCTTGACTGGGTCTTGATGGTATCTCTCTAGCATTGCATGTATTAAAGCCCTTGAAAGTTTGTGAGAGATTGATCGACCACACCAGCATTTTCTCATGAGAAAAAAAAAAACAGCTTGAGGAAGTATCGTGTCCCATAGTAATCGTTTCTGTAAGTACACTCAAACCTCAATAAGCTAACCCGGATATAACAAAATATTGGTTATAAGTATTGGTTATATAGTAAATTAAGCATACTTTTGCAATAGACATATTGTAGGAATATACCTTGTAACGAATTTTTCGGTATAACAAGCTAACTTTGTGTAAGGTGCAACTGTTTTATAATGAGGTTTTAGTGCAGTAACTCACAGCATTTTTTGCATGCATGCTAAACTCACTGTAGTAAGCTGGTTTCCCATCTGTAATGCAGTGCCGAACTGGACCTCCCCGAGGGGGCGATGTCTCAAGTGGTGGAGTCGCTACGGGAACGATTGCGAGAGCTGGAGAGTGAAAACCAAGCTGTGTCCAAGTGCCTCATTTGCATGGTGAGTGTCATCAGCGAAGTCTGATCAAATTATTGTTGCTTCAAACAGCTTTCCGTCTCTACACGTCCTCCATTTTTTTTTCTCGCAAAAATATGTCCCAGATTGCTTGCATGATGGATGCAACTCTAACCTCGATATAACAAATTAGAATAGAACAAATTAGCAGTTATAAGAAAGTAAGTGAACAGTAGCTTGTCATAGATACAGTGTTACAAATAATCGCTTATAACGAATTTTCGGATATATCGAAATATATTAATGGCAGATGTGACTGTTGGAATGATGTTTGAGTGTGTTTCAAAACACCATCGTCATTGAAAAAAGAGTGTATCGCTCATTGGCTCACTTGTACAACGCTAAATAAAATTCTGCCGACAAAGAAGCTCATATGAACAGTACTAATTGTCTCTGCCTTTCTTTTTTTGGAGCTTTTGCTGTCTATGTTGTACTTAAGGCCGTATAAGTCTGTTCCAGCTGAACCAACATCAACTGGTCCGGCTGTCCGTTCTGTTATCTGAAATATCAGTGGTCGAGTTATTTCCTGTTACCGTTTACTCTTTGTTAACATTTGATTTAAATCTGATTTCAGAACTCTTTTAATCATTCTTTTTGCAAACCCATTGTGTTGGGTACATAAAAATCTGTGATCATTAACAGGCTCATCTGAGTGCTCTGAATAACTGAAACTTGGACGACTTTGTTCGGTTCCATGGTGGTACTTTTTTGCGCATCAAGTACTGTTGTGAAAGCTTTCCTGTAAGAGTTGCGATACCGAAATTAACATTGGGAAGTATAGTTATTAGGGAAGCGTTGTAGTTATCCTGTTAGCCCACTAAACGTGTTTTTTTTTTTTCGGGGGGGGGGGGGGGGGGGGGTTGATAATTCGTGAAGCATGCTAGAAGACTACTGGATGTGCTAATGCCTACTCAAACCATTTTCACGTTCCCAGGATCCTTACGAAAAGCCTCTGGTATCCATCGTCTGTTGGCACGTTCACTGCCAAGAATGCTGGCTCAAGACCTTGGTAAGCCGTCAAACCGGTCCACAGATTTTTCGGTGTAGAAATAGCTGCCTCTTTTTACAACACAGTAGTTTTTCAACAAGATTTTCATAATGCAATACTAAATCTTATCTCAAAATGTTACACTTTATTTTTGCTGCCATCAGCTTTGGCTTGATGTCATATTTCTTGTCGTGTAACGTTATGGAAGGGGTGTAAAGAGAAAGTGTGCTATTGGCACCTAGTCCTAGAAATTCTCCGCTCAACTAGTCTGCTCCTCTATTTACTTCAGTCAGCAAAGTTTACTGTGCAGTAATCGCTTCATCTTTTGCGCCACCAGGATACGAAACCTAATGTTACATTCAGCCACACGATTTGCACTTGTATCTTTCTTTCATATGCAGCTTACTATCTATGATTGTAAATGTGAATGAAGAACATTACTCCACCCCTTGCAGTGCTGGCTGTCATGCAGGATCACCTATATGTTTCTAACAACTGTTCTTCAAAGTGCATTTAGTTAAAAGGAACCATTAGAGCGTGACTTTCATCGGGGTCATCATGCATAACAAGAAGCATTTTTTCTGCATATCATCTAGTTATAATAGTCATTGCAAAAGTGTTACTACCATTAATAGTCATGCTGCGATTGTACCTTCATGAATCTATTTCTACTTAATTTTTTTTTATTGACTCTTACGAATGCTTGACCTCCAATTGCAGGGTGCAAAGAAGCTCTGCCCACAGTGCAATTCAATCACCAGTGCCAGCGACCTGCGAAGAATCTACCTGTGATAAAGAATGTTTGTGGCTTATTAACTTTTTCATTCTACCCACGTCTGCTTGGCTTTTGATGAGACTGTTGGTACCTTCTTGTTGATGTTTGTTCAAGAAAATGATTGACTTGTGCATTTGTGATAAGGGGGATTTTTATTCAAAATGCTGGTGCCACTTTCTTGCTGTGTAAGGCACAACTCTGTGAATTGAAAAAGCTTGATTACTAGTGGTTTAATTTTTTATTATCCTTTTTTAAAACTTTTTAGCAGGAAAGAACTACTGTGTTTTCACTCATGTTTATGTATGTAAATACCGTATTTACTCGCATAATAGGCGCACTTTTTTTTTTTTCAGAAAATCCGGCTCGAAGTTAGGGGTGCGCCAGTTACGCGGGGTAAAATTTTCGAAAATTTTTTCAACTCGGTTCTTGCGCTTTAAATCTGCACACTTGTCAAGTAAAAGGCGACTTTATCGTTTACCAATTAATTCAGCATAAAACAAACGTACCTACGTACCTTTTAATGAACAAGCGAGAGCCGTCAACTGCACACACACAGGTAAAATTTATTTACACAAAAGTCGTAGCTGTCCCTCCTTTTCCCTATTCGGAGTCCGAGTCGGAGATCACACGTTCATCCTTGCCGAGCGGGTATTTGTTTTCGGTGTCCGAATCATCCGCACCCCACAACATGTCATCCTCACTCGCATCCAGTGCGTTCGAGATACCAGTCTTCTTGAAGCTTTTCCTGACGACTTCGTCGGAGATCGCCTGCCACGCTTCCACGATCCAAGCGCACAGCATTTCCACAGGCGGCCTCTTAATCTTACCACCTGGAGTCAGCTGATGTTGTCCTCCAGCCATCCAGGTGGTGTACAGCCTTCGAACATTGTCCTCGAAAGGTTTATTCAAGGACACGTACAATGGCTGCAGTATCGATGTGAGGCCGCCCGGAATCACTGCCAGATCTGTGCGCAGCTCCTTTAGCTCATCTCGTACGCGGTCTACTAGGTGCCCACGAAAACTGTCCAGGACAAGCATGAACGGCAACAACAGACCACTCGGCCGCCGACCCCAGACTGTTTTCACCCAATCTACCATGAGTTCCGCGCTCATCCAGCCTTTTTCCTGGACTCTGACATAGATGCCTTGAGGGAATTTTGCCTTTGGGAGCGTCTTACGTTTAAAAATAACGTAAGGCGGTAGCTTAGCCCATCCGCTGTCACCGCCAGCATTACGGTGCATCGTTGTTGATCAGCGCCAGACGTTCTGACGATGACGCTCCGTGCACCTTTCTCCTCCACTGTCGTGTTCCGCGGCATATCAAAGCAAAGGGGGGTCTGATCAGCGTTGCCGATTTGGGACAAAATGAAGTCTTTCTGCTGTTGGAGCTTTATAACAAAACTGTGGAAGTCCACCACTTTGTCCTCACATGCTGCGGGCAAGCGGCTGGCACAAGGTGGTCCGCCTTCGCAGTGCGAGGCCATGGCGCCGCATGAAACGAGTTGTCCATCCGGAGCTGGCTTTGAACTCTTTTGCTTCGATGCCCTGCGCTCGGGCTATTCTGCGCGCCTCAGTCTGCACAATATCCAACGACACAGCACAGCCGTCTTGTCGTAGCTCCCGTATATGCCGGACCAGTTGCTCTTCGACGTTCGGATACCTGCCGGTCTTGGCACCGCGGAAAGCCCGTCGTGTCTTCTTCCTCACCTTAAGTTTTTCTTCTTGGTCCCTCCAGTACCGAATACTGGTTTCTCCAACGCCGAAATGCCTGCTTGCAGCCCGGTTGCCGTGCTCCAGCGCGTACTGCACTGCCTTCAGTTTAAACCCAGCCATGTAGCTCGCGTACTTCCCCATGGTGGAACCAAAGTTCAATACACGACCACAACATACGCACACCGCTTGCAGAATGGCGTTTTTCTTTTTCTCTGGTGGTGGTGATGGCGATCGAGCCCCCGGCGTTGTACACGTGACCTCCAAAAAGCGTGGCGATTCGGGGGGTATTAGTAATTGATGAAACAGCTGTTTTTTTTTTTTCGCTCAAGGACGCTTTTTTTTTTTTCAAGTTTTATTTCGACAAACACGTTGGTTAGGTCGTTGCACTTCGAATTTTTTTATTTGCTCGTCGATTTGCCTTCTTTTTTTCTTCAGGGTACGGGGACCGCGTTCCAACTGTACCGCTGGGGGGTAGAATCGTTTCTGATCACGGCCAAGTGCGGGGTGCGCCTATTATGCGCGGAATTAAAAAAAATCGAATTTTCCGCGACCAAACTAGGGGTGCGCCTATTATGCGAGTGCGCCGATTATGCGAGTAAATACGGTACATTGCGAGTAAGGGGAAAGAAAAAACCCTGATGCCACTGTTTTGGCAGTTATACAATTCATGTTTGTATTACGTCATTTGTTGTATCTTCATCATGTCTGTTGGGTCACTTAATGATAGTTTAAAGTGGCAGTGCTGTCTGAAGTGTGTGAACAAAGCAGGGCTGTCAGAGTCATCATTGCAAACTTTGCTCCGAATGACTATTGTATCTCGCACATCGCATTAAAAGCGTGATATCTGCAAATGTCAAGTAGGTATATTGTCAATTTCGTGAAGCTCTCGGGTACGAGGGAGTGTAAATAAAAGTTCACGTATATAAAACACGTGTTTATTTGTCTTGTTATACGTTCCGGGATAAATTTGTCACGTAGGAGGCTCTTGGCCCAGTGGCATTGATGGGCGATTTGTTTCAAACATTATGCTGCAGTGGTGAGAACTCAAGTTGCAAATGAGCACTTTTGTTTTCAAGTGGAGCTTTTACAGCTCACAGATTTCATTGGTGGCAGCTTTGGTTAGACCTAGCACCAGCGAGCTTGCAAAAATCTGGCCCTTAAAGGTGCGCCACCCGTATGCGCAATTTTACAGCAAAAGTTGTTACGAGATACATAGGCAGGCGCTCACAAGGTCCCCTGTAATAGGGGTGAAGCAAAGGTTCCTCGCAGCACCAGCTCCCTATTATATCAATGTATAGGGCTGACTTTGTGCCTACCCCCACTTTTAGGTCACTATGGGTGATAACTACACCATCCCCCCCCCCCCCCCCCCCCCTTCTGAACACACCTATGATGAGATTGATGAGATCTTGACCTCGTAGCTGTCCACCATTACCAATTCATAGCCAATATCGTGTGCAATAAGAAAAAAAAATACTGAGGGCACAATAGGAATCCAACTCTGGCTCACTGGTGGCAGCCCAGTACTGTACCACTGAGCTGTAGTGGTGCTCGAAATCACGTTGCAAACTGACCCTACGCAGGCTTCATGCCAGGTAAGGAATTGCATCAACCTGTGTAACAAATCCTTTTAGAACAGTGAAGTACCAACCAGGCGTCGCGATGTGAGTCGTGTAAGAAGTGGGTCGTTGAATGCTCCAACCCATTAAAGAAAGCCTCAGTCATGATTCTTCATCATCAGCCACATCATCAATGAAGTGCACATAATGCCTTGCGAGTGTGTAGCGGACATTATGCTTTTCCAAATAATGACTAATGTAGCACAGAAAGGCGGGCGAGTTGGAACTTATCCATAGTGGGCAGCGCACAAAAGGAAACACACAAGAGAAGGAATCAGGACAAGCGCTGGTCTAACAACTGAAAGTTTTATTTGAAAGAAAGCATATATATACATGTGTACACAGAAAATCATGTGCTACGCAAGATTACATCCGATCAATGAAACCAATCTCCTGTTCAGATAAAGAAACAGATGGCTGGCTAACGCAAATGCCAACACTCTTCGCCATGTGGTAAGCCTCAGCAATCTCACGTGTCCTTTGATTATGATGGCGGTCGATGATTGCGGTTTGCTCAAATGAAGGAATACAACCGCAATCGCGGCAATGGCTGGCGAGGTGAGACGGAACCCCACCCTTTAAAGAATTTTCATGCTCCCGTAGCCTAATATTAATACATCTACCGGTCTGTCCTATGCAGACACTCCCGCACGAGCAAGGAATTTTATAGACTACACCGGTCGAACATGCGGTATACTTCTTAACGTGCTTGATTGAACAAGTGTTATCAACCGCCCTCGTAATACCCTTTACGCGTCTTTGAATCTTGCCACATAAGCTACCCAATTTATTTCCACCTGAAAAAACAACATCAACACCATATTGCCCCCCAACTTTCTTTAATCTATGTGAAATGGAATGTACATAGGGAATCACTGCAACACGCTTTTGCTCGCGTTGAGAGGTTGCTGGTTGGTTGGTGGGCTGCGCGTTACTTTTTACTTTCTTTAGCAAACGCTCGGAAGCAGAAACGAGAAAGGCGGTGGGAAAACCCGCTGTCTTAAGCCGATCACACTGAATACGAAAGCTTTCCTCTGTGGCATGGAAACAGGATTTTGTGACAGCTGAATGAAGGCATGAAGTGACTATACCATTTTTTACCAGTTTTGAATGAGCAGATTTAAAGTTTAGGAGGGGTTTAGCCGATCTGGGAGCGTATAACCAACAGACATGCGCGTCCTGGAATCGCAATGTTAGGTCAAGGAACTGAAGCTCATTTTTTTCATTGGGGACTTCACACGTAAACTGAAGACCATGCCCCCTTTCCCTAAAAGCCTTGAGAATGTTCACCTTATCATGTAAGCTACTAACACTATCCAAAAAAACCAAGTAATCATCCACATACCTAAATATACGTGTACCCCGACCCTCAAACTCTCGTTCTAGATCGCGATCAATTCTACTCAACAATATGTCACTTAGGACCGGGGCAACTCTGGAACCTATGCATACACCTGAGGCCTGAACAAACAAATCCCCTTGCCAAGAAACAAAAGTAGAATCAAGATAAAAACGAAGAAGTTCAAGGAAACTTTGAACAGAAATACCACATCTGTCAACAAACCGCGTTTCTTCATTTAGTTCAGTGATAGTTTCCTTAACACATAGTAACAGAAAATTATGCGGCAGTGAGTAGAACAGGTCCTGAACATCGACACTGAAGGCAGACTTTTTTTCCCAAAGGTTCTGATTACCCAAGAAATCAACAACCTGTTGTGAATTCCTAACCAAGAATGGATCCACTACATTTAACGAGCTGAGGTGGGTTTGCAAGTAGCCCGAGACAACGTGCTGCCACGAGCCACTCTCCGACACAATTGCCCGAACGGGTACATCGGGTTTATGCGTCTTGGCGGAGAAGAACACCTGCAACTCCAGGCTTTTTGAATTCTTCGCCAAGGACCTCAGTCGTTCAAGCTTTAGGTCTGACAATAATGCCAAAGCCTTCTTCTTAACAGAAGCCGGCTTGCAAGTGACTGGTTTGAAGTTTTTTTGCATTGCTTGAACAGCCTTATCCTGAAACATGCCCGCGGGCATCACGACGAAGGAACCTTCTTTATCAGACACCAAAAGCCGCAAATCACTTGCGGCAAAAGAACTAACTAATCGTCGCGACTGGCCATCTCGACTGAATCTCGTACTGCACTTGGAAACCACATCAATACACTGTTTTAAACAAAAGGATCGGTTAGGCTCAGAAACCTGGTTAGCAACGGAATGAGTCATTGCCAATTTCTCCGTGGCGGTAAGCTTTGGTTCAAAGGCAAACTTGGGACCGAGCCCCAGGAATTCCTGGTCATTATCTTCAATGTGAGCACCTCCAAGTAGCACAACCCGACCTGTACCCTTTTCCGCCTTTGGTCGTGGTGGTAGCGTCACTAGCACAGCCCTCCAAAGGTACTCTGTCGCAGCGTCCGTGGCCGAGCACCAATCAGCATAAAGTCGCCGCTTCCGACGGTCGTCGCCTTCAGCACCACAGCATACCCGCAAACAGCCTTTTGTGCGCTGCCCACTATGGATAAGTTCCAACTCGCCCGCCTTTCTGTGCTACAACAGTTTATTGCTAGTTCTTCGGGCTCTCTTTTGTGTCAATACGTCAATTTCATAGACGCATCTGTCATTTCTTCAGTCATCGCCGTTTGCATCTGCCGTGCACGGTCTGCTTCGTGGTATGCCAGGATCTCACAGTGTCCTCCGGATCTTCAGGGGCTGTGCGGTTGGCTACAGCCGTCCCCCAGTCATGTTAGGAGGATGTGCCGACTTCTGCGCTCGGAGTGGTGGCGGCAGGCGCGGTTCTTCAGAAGCTGTTTGCGGGTATGCTGTGGTGCTGAAGGCGACGACCGTCGGAAGCGGCGACTTTATGCTGATTGGTGCTCGGCCACGGACGCTGCGACAGAGTACCTTTGGAGGGCTGTGCTAGTGACGCTACCACCACGACCAAAGGCGGAAAAGGGTACAGGTCGGGTTGTGCTACTTGGAGGTGCTCACATTGAAGATAATGACCAGGAATTCCTGGGGCTCGGTCCCAAGTTTGCCTTTGAACCAAAGCTTACCGCCACGGAGAAATTGGCAATGACTCATTCCGTTGCTAACCAGGTTTCTGAGCCTAACCGATCCTTTTGTTTAAAACAGTGTATTGATGTGGTTTCCAAGTGCAGTACGAGATTCAGTCGAGATGGCCAGTCGCGACGATTAGTTAGTTCTTTTGCCGCAAGTGATTTGCGGCTTTTGGTGTCTGATAAAGAAGGTTCCTTCGTCGTGATGCCCGCGGGCATGTTTCAGGATAAGGCTGTTCAAGCAATGCAAAAAAACTTCAAACCAGTCACTTGCAAGCCGGCTTCTGTTAAGAAGAAGGCTTTGGCATTATTGTCAGACCTAAAGCTTGAACGACTGAGGTCCTTGGCGAAGAATTCAAAAAGCCTGGAGTTGCAGGTGTTCTTCTCCGCCAAGACGCATAAACCCGATGTACCCTTTCGGGCAATTGTGTCGGAGAGTGGCTCGTGGCAGCACGTTGTCTCGGGCTACTTGCAAACCCACCTCAGCTCGTTAAATGTAGTGGATCCATTCTTGGTTAGGAATTCACAACAGGTTGTTGATTTCTTGGGTAATCAGAACCTTTGGGAAAAAAAGTCTGCCTTCAGTGTCGATGTTCAGGACCTGTTCTACTCACTGCCGCATAATTTTCTGTTACTATGTGTTAAGGAAACTATCACTGAACTAAATGAAGAAACGCGGTTTGTTGACAGATGTGGTATTTCTGTTCAAAGTTTCCTTGAACTTCTTCGTTTTTATCTTGATTCTACTTTTGTTTCTTGGCAAGGGGATTTGTTTGTTCAGGCCTCAGGTGTATGCATAGGTTCCAGAGTTGCCCCGGTCCTAAGTGACATATTGTTGAGTAGAATTGATCGCGATCTAGAACGAGAGTTTGAGGGTCGGGGTACACGTATATTTAGGTATGTGGATGATTACTTGGTTTTTTTGGATAGTGTTAGTAGCTTACATGATAAGGTGAACATTCTCAAGGCTTTTAGGGAAAGGGGGCATGGTCTTCAGTTTACGTGTGAAGTCCCCAATGAAAAAAATGAGCTTCAGTTCCTTGACCTAACATTGCGATTCCAGGACGCGCATGTCTGTTGGTTATACGCTCCCAGATCGGCTAAACCCCTCCTAAACTTTAAATCTGCTCATTCAAAACTGGTAAAAAATGGTATAGTCACTTCATGCCTTCATTCAGCTGTCACAAAATCCTGTTTCCATGCCACAGAGGAAAGCTTTCGTATTCAGTGTGATCGGCTTAAGACAGCGGGTTTTCCCACCGCCTTTCTCGTTTCTGCTTCCGAGCGTTTGCTAAAGAAAGTAAAAAGTAACGCGCAGCCCACCAACCAACCAGCAACCTCTCAACGCGAGCAAAAGCGTGTTGCAGTGATTCCCTATGTACATTCCATTTCACATAGATTAAAGAAAGTTGGGGGGCAATATGGTGTTGATGTTGTTTTTTCAGGTGGAAATAAATTGGGTAGCTTATGTGGCAAGATTCAAAGACGCGTAAAGGGTATTACGAGGGCGGTTGATAACACTTGTTCAATCAAGCACGTTAAGAAGTATACCGCATGTTCGACCGGTGTAGTCTATAAAATTCCTTGCTCGTGCGGGAGTGTCTGCATAGGACAGACCGGTAGATGTATTAATATTAGGCTACGGGAGCATGAAAATTCTTTAAAGGGTGGGGTTCCGTCTCACCTCGCCAGCCATTGCCGCGATTGCGGTTGTATTCCTTCATTTGAGCAAACCGCAATCATCGACCGCCATCATAATCAAAGGACACGTGAGATTGCTGAGGCTTACCACATGGCGAAGAGTGTTGGCATTTGCGTTAGCCAGCCATCTGTTTCTTTATCTGAACAGGAGATTGGTTTCATTGATCGGATGTAATCTTGCGTAGCACATGATTTTCTGTGTACACATGTATATATATGCTTTCTTTCAAATAAAACTTTCAGTTGTTAGACCAGCGCTTGTCCTGATTCCTTCTCTTGTGTGTTTCCTTTTGTGCGCTGCCCACTATGGATAATGACTAATAATGGCACAGTGGAAGCTTCGCCACTACACAAAAAGTATGATGATTTATGCCATAATGAGTACCATGCAGCTGTGCTTGTATTAGTTGCCCCTAAACCAAAATCCTTTAGGTGACAAATAAACAAGTGTTCAATAAAATGCCAGGCCTTCGCGGAAGGTGCAGCACCGTCACAGCGAAAGCTAGAAGAGCAGCCTTTCAGAACCTTTTCTAAACTCTCATTGGGTAACTGTTGCAAGCACACTTGCTTGATGCCCACTAGGGCATTAATAATAAAAATTTTATGGTAGTAGGCCAGCATTCGCTATGCTATTTCTCGTCATTCTTCTGAGAAGCGTGGTACCCGTTAAACTATTGCAAAGAATTTTGTGCCAATTGTTCATGCAGTGGCTGGCGTCGATGAGCAATAATGCATGCCTCAAGTGGGTATGCATCACAGTTGATAGCTGAACAAACACAAGCTTTTGTAATGGGTTGGAGCATTGGACGACCCACTCCTTACACTTGCTCTGTAAGTCGTAATAATGCAATTCTTTACCCGATATTAGGCCTGCCTGAGGCAAGTATGCCAACAAGTACCAAGTACCGGCATGACTCAGTGGTAGAATACTGAGCTGGCACTTGGTGCACCCGGGTTTGAGTCCCACTGTGTCATTGGTAGTAGCAGCTTTTTTTTTTTATGCTAATTTCGCGCGATGTGGTTACGGAGCCGAATAACTGCGGCGCTGCATGAGACGCGAGTTGTGATCTCATACAAGCTTTCGCTGTAAAAGCCTCTTGAAAAATTGCTCTTCCCGCTTACACTGTGACTGTGCTGCGCATTCTGCGCAGACCTGTGGGGTGTTTAGCACTAATTGATGCTCTCCCGGTCGGGGGTCGTCAGCGATCAACAGTTTCTGATCGAACTCGCTTGGCACTTCGCGTTGCCACATTTCATTGTTGCTTGGATACCAATGAAACGATTGTTGTTGCCTATAGCAACCGAAGTGTTGTGTTGTGTGAAGCACCTGGATAAAGGTTCTAATCATGGTATAGAAGAAAGAAACATTGGAGCATAAAGTAGTGTGTTAGAAATAAAAAAAATATTAGAAGTATGTGAAGCAACCAGTCCCGAAGCTTTGCTTACTCAATTTATTCAGTAGAGCAAAGGCTCACTGAATGTTTAGTCAGTGGAGGGGAAACTTTCCGTGAATTCGCTAATTCTACAGGAAGTATCTGTGGGTCTGAAATTTGGGAAATATAGCTTGCCTCGTAGGTAACATGCTTCATTCTTCTAGAAAATATAACTTTTTGATGACACTTGCGACACCTTAATTGAACATGAAGGAAGACACATGATAAGCACAGGTAGAATACAACACGAGGCAGAGCACAACACGTGCTGTGTTCTACTTGTGGTCTTTGTGTCTTTCTTGGTGTTCAAACAGCAGATCGCAAATGTAAACTACATACTATGAACTAGCTCCTATTCTGGCCTTTCGAACATTTATAGCAGGTGTCTCAAACACGCGGCCTGCCGATCAATTGTGTGCGGCCCACGGGTTCACACGAAGTGAAGTTTTGTGGCTTCTCTTGCAATTAATAGTGCTCTATTGGTAATAAGTTACACAGAAATGAGACTGGTTTCGAGCATTTTTTGTTTTTTCTGTTAAATATCCCATTCAGTCATTCAGAGTTGGAAAGAAAACTCAATACAGTAGTTTCTCATTAAATAAAACCTGAAGGAAGCATGAAAATATGTTCTCTTTTACACAAGTCCCGTTTACTGAGAGATAAGTAAGGCTTAAAAATACCAGTAGGGAACCAATCGTGCTAGAGGCAGTTGATCTGTTTAAGTAGCAGTTCTGTTGAACAGATTTCCATTTACAGACAGTATACTGTACTTTTGAATCTGAATACGAATTTCAGTCATTGTGGAAATCAACATGGGTATGTTTTTTCTAACTTGACGTTGAATTTCCTTCAGAAATGACCACATATGGCATATGCATGGGCAATGTGTTCTTTCAAACGGCGATGCTGGGTGACATTGTGTTTCAAAGTCACTCCCTACCCTCACGATCTTAACTGTCGCAGCCATTGTGGGGCTAACTTTCGCAACTGCAGCCTGCCAGACTCCTTATTTAGAGAATAAAAAAAAAAAACAGAGATAGGAATTGGAGGGTAAAGAATAGAAGTGGTAAAACTGCCAAAGATGACATTCTTGGAATCATTTGAACATTATTGAAGGAACAATGGGTACATATAAGGGCTCATTACCCTTCTTTCCGGCATTCATAGCGAGGACCCCCTTTTGCCAGACTTAGTGCCTTCAGGTAGAACACGAGAGATTAGTAGTCAGATGCTAGCTCGTAATAAGACCACTTACTACGTGACACCAAACAGGCAGAAAAAGAGCGCTCCACACTCACTGTCAAGGCTACTGGCAGCGTCGACTGACTATCTCACATTTAATGCGCATATACACAGGGAGATAGCCGCCATAGTAGCTCATTTGGTAGAGCATTGGGTGCGTTATTCGAAGGTAAGAGGTACTTACTACGTGACACCAAACAGGCAGAAAAGGAGCGCTCCACACTCACTGTCATGGCTACTGGCAGCGTTGACTATCTCACATTTAATGCGCATATACACAGGGAGATAGCCGCCATAGTAGCTCATTTGGTAGAGCATTGGGTGCGTTATTCGAAGGTCAGAGGTTCAGTCACTTTTCATTGCAAGTTATCTCTTCGTAGACTTTTCTTTCTTCACATTTACATTACTGTTACTTTTAATAACATCCCCTATACTTTCCTTGCCATGATTGTCTGTTAGATCTTATTAAACGCTATTAAGCATTTGTCACAGAAATGGGGACAGTATTCAGAGTGGGAGGAGTTGCATACAGTATGCAGGCTTTCAGGAATGCGAGATAATTCTAACGATTTTTTTCTAATGAAGTGCCCAAGATGGAGTAGCTTAAGGCTACATGGAAACAAGGTGAACGTGTTCTATAATGCCTCCATCCTTTTGTGTCAGACCGTCAGGCTTTCAAGCTTGATGGATAAACGAAATAAAAATTACAGAAAAAAGTCTGGTTCACACCAGACTCTTTTTGTCAATGCAGACGATTTTTCTTTTTTCTTGCTTGTTTAACAGCAAAACTAGGCTTTTAGTGTGTGTAAAGGATACGTCACATAAAGTTTCTTTGTGCATATTTTTGGCATTAGTTTGTGAATATACTCATATTAATCGTGTGTCTGTGGATTATTCTTGATTCACATTAATCTTAAAACTGTGTAATCGTCAACTTCGGCAAGATTGTTTGGTAGTTTGGCTCTGATATGCAGAACATTCTGAACAAATTACAATTACAGGCTTTTTGGCACTTTATGCCTTTTAACATAGATTTTATAAAAAGCAGGCACTATTCCACACTCAAATGCTAATACTGCTGAAACCCTCCATAAGGGACACTGATGTAAGAGACCAATAGATATAAGGGGCACCAGAGGGCCTACATCGAAATAGGTGTTGATAAGAAAATACATACATGGTACCCTGTTTATAAGAGACTCTTCATATAAAACATGAGAATTGCTCCCCGGTGCATGGCTGTTATAAAATTGTCCAACTAATATGTACAACTGTTTCTTGCTGGCCACATTTCAGTCAACAAACGTGGGTTAACTTGTTGCATTGTTGGTTTGAAAACACGGTGGTTTAACTACGCTTACACTCTAGCATTGACATAGGGTACCCAGATATAACAAAATATAAGTTATAACGAAGTAAATGAAGATTAGTTTTGCAATTAATACAGTGTTAGGAATATACCTTTATAACAAATTTTCGGATATAACGAATTTATTTTTGTGTAAGTTGCTACTTTGATATAATGAGGTTTGAGTGTGCATCTTCTGTGTTGTGAGAGTTGGTACTATTGGTATTTAATTGTTAGGTATCAAGAAATAGTGCCGAAGAAAATCCACGCAAGTTCCATGCATGTTCGTAGAGTCACTCTGGTCGAACTTCCTTGGTTGGCCTTTCTGTCGAGAGAACTCGCTCGATAGCTTCCAACAGGTTTTTGACGATAGCGTCTGGCTTGATGGTGGGGTGATTTTCATCCTCGGGCCTGCAATGAAAACAAACGTGGTAACTCGAGCGCGGGTCGTAGCGATCACTCCAAGTTCCGCAGAAAACTAGATTTCGAGTGCACAAGAGAGCTAAGCAAGATTCATTAAGCTACAAAGCAGTGTTTATATGGGTGTGCTTAACCCTTTGAGACTCAGTGGTTTGTAGAAGACTCATGAATATTGTAGGTCATTTAACAACCACCTGTGGAAAAAAGTTTTTTTTTTTTTGTCACAACTATATTTTGCGTCAGCTTTACACATGCTGCCAATTTGGCAGATTCGAGGAGTGTTGGATCATGTGTGAATGGAGAAACTACGAAGTGCTCGGGCTGTTCCCGCACTCCGCTGAGGCAGTTTCATCTTGTCCTGCAGAGGTAGGGCATTTGTTTGCGTTTTGTGCATAAATTTTGAATTTTGGTAATGGGAGTAATATTTTATACCATGGAAGTAATTTTTGAGTAATAAATTATTTACAGATGTTACTATGTAGCAATGCATTAATTCAATTGCTGCTTATTTCGACTAGAAAGTGTGAATACAGATTCCAATTTTTTATTATTTTTACCATTACATCTCTTACATCTCTAGTTGTAAAAACCAGCTGCCTACAATAAACAGGATTAATTTGTGCCTTAAAGGACCGAATGACTTCACAAAATATCTAATTTTCAGCTTTAAATACACACACTGTACACTGCTTGCACACACTTTCCCTTCGCCACTTTTTGTTCGTTGCTACAGAACGTTATCTCCGATTGTGGGGCCCACTTGGTAAGGAACTCAATAACATCGCAGGGCAGGTCTTACCCTAAGTGTTCACAGATTGTCTGCTTCCATGGAAATCCGCTTTATCAAAATGCGATTAGACACAGAGACAAATTGTTCAACTCACATGTTAACAAAGCTTTTATTGTTTTACATATATGAGCTTGCAATAGCTCGAATATGAGAAGGTAGTAATTTCATATTGTCCCTTTTGTTCCAGAGGTTGCTCCTGGATTAATGCATTAAATATAGTGCCATTCAACTGCATGCAACTTTCAGTTTCACTGATTTCTACACACTATTAATGTGTCCTAGAGAATGCGAGATATGAAGTGTGTTGGATAAAATATGCGCGAAAAGATAAACACTGTTACCACAAAAGAGCATGAAGATTTTTCTGTTTTGCATTGTTTAACAAAAGTTGTTTAGGATGAATATTAACTAAGTTGTTTAGGATGAATATTAACTACACCAAGAAATTTTGCTCACTGGTCATAATGCAAGCTGTTGTGAGATCTGTGTAATATCTTGTGCTTGTTCTGTCCTACACAGCACATTACAGAATTTCGACGCCGTGTTCTTCACATCTAAGGCTAGCCCTTGTAAGCAACCAACTCGGTGATCGCTGAACAGCGTCATTTCGATTTTTGAAACTGCGAAACCTACCGGAACTTGCCGGTGCGCACGAGCACGCCGCGCATTCCCGCGCTCTGGGCGCCACCGACGTCGCAGACGAGGTCGTCGCCAATCATGACGACGTCCTCGGGCCGCAGTTTCATGTCTTCCAGCGCCAGCCGGAAGAACTCTTCGCCAGGCTTGCCAATCACGATGGCATGTCGATCAGTTGCATACTGCGAGGAAATAAGGAAAAATTTCGGAAAAGGCACTAGGAGCACTCCTAGGTGTGTTGTAATCTGCACGCAGCGAGGCAGGAGGCCGTGACGATTACAGCAATTGTTGCATGCAATTTCTAGGCTTGCAACTCCTAGCGGTGTGTTCATATATGTAATGCAAGACAAGAAATGTACAAATGTTTCATATGGATAACTGGGTGAGTAGTGTTTGGGGGACCATACGCTGATATAGGTAATCGCTGCATGAAAATACTGCAGTGTGAGCTATGAGGCAACAATGATGGGCTAAAGATTTCCATTAGCTATTTGCATTTCTATATTGTGCTCCTAAAGAAAAGAAAGCAAAACAACAAGCGAAAAGATGGGAAGGCTGGCCAGCTCTTAAACTGGTTTGATACCCTGTGCTCAGGAAATAGTCAAGGAGGATATCGAGCAAGAGAAAAGAGACCTTGCGAAAAATAAATAAATAAAAAAAGAGCAAGATAGGAAAGGTGACCACAAGGTCAACCTTGTTTAAGGGAAATGCCTCGCTAGCATGCAAGCTGATGTAAGTAAATTTATTTTTCATGCAAAGGTTATCTAATTACTTTAAAAAGCGTAATAATGTGAAGAAACAAAGGTGTAGTTTTGTGAGCGCTATACCAAATGTGAGCTGTATAAGTTCCTGAAAACCAATACCTTGCTTTTGGTAAATTGGCTGACCATGTATACAGAACATTGTGCCTTCTAAAATGATTGCTGCAGGTATAAGTGTATCTCTTATCGACATTCTATGTGACACAGTTGGTATGTTATCTCACACCCAGTACCAGAACACCTGCGCAGCCATTGAAGTCTGTCCTCGCATGTCACTAGGAAACATAACTGCAGGTACTAGCCATTCGGCAGCTTAGTTTCATTGAAACGGAGCAGCTCAGCCTCTTATTGGTGGTTTTGATGATACACCAACACACAATGAATGACTGGCCTTTGAAGTGCACTTGCCTCTAAAGCAGCCGTGAAAGGGCCAACATCCATGGTCATTTTGCCGTCTTCTTTGTAGTACTTACTGCGTGGTAAAAAAAAAAGCCAGACAAGAGTGCTCCAGCAGCAACATAAAACAAGTAGGGTGGGAACTAAGCCTATTTAATGCATAAGCCAACTCGGAGAAATTATGGTTATCACTGTGGCGAAACAGCGCAGACAACTGGACGAAGAATGTACGAGACACAGCGCTGCGTCCTGTAGACTCTTCGCCACAACGTTCACGAACCAATTAGCCCACCCTAAGAACTCTGGTTATCACTGTACTGTGCCCGGCTTTCTCTCTCGTGTAACCTATTGAAACTGCCAGAATGCGAAGAGTGCCTACGCAAGGTGCGATATCGGGCTAGTAGGCTGTTCTTCGCAATGTGGATGTCGCAGCAAACGACAAAGGACGGACCATTTCTGCTTGTTGTCCCACACATTTTTGTCTCGCGTGCCACTTATTGACAAAAAGAGCGTATGAAAGAGAGGTCGTGGCATTGGCAAAAAAAAGAGAGTTGGGAGAGTGTACAGAGGTTACAGCTTGTGAATTCTTTATTAAATGATAGCTTGATACTCAAGATTTATATGCTTGTATAGAGCTTCGAGGGTCTTTTGAGTGCAGTCTTCATCACTCGTTGTTGGCGTTATGGCTTTGAAACTGGCTGTTTGGCTTAATTCTAACTGAATGTGTGCTGATTTTTGCAACCGACATAACTGATAAGGCTAAGTCATTAATGGTTTCATTGTACCTAAACAGCATTTGCAATAATAAACATTGTGTTAATGCTGACAAATAATGTGTAATGGTGACAAGATATGTGAACTATACTAGCCCATTTTGACAGCAGTTCACAGACAACATGTGCTCTGTCATTGCTGTCAAAGCACTGTACACTGTACGCCACCTTTTTACTTTTGGAAGTGATCTAGAAGTTCAGGCGTGTAATCTTATTGGTACCTTAATAAAAGTGGTGAATGCATAATGGGTTGAAAAACAGCTTATATGTTACTGTACACGGTACATTTACATTTCTAAGAGCCATGATAAACTAAGTAATTAGAATTTCTAGATGCAATAGTTTGCGGACAATTTCTTTAATACTCAGGCACATTTAATATAACACTTGAAAACTTCTGTTAGTGACTCACTTACTGATTACACTTGAAATTAAAAAGCAACAACTGGGCAATAGTGGAGGCACCCAAAATAATTTTAATCCCATGTACTTGTTCACTTGAGCAGCGGCTTTGGCATTTTGTCCCAATCAGATTTCGAAATCCCTTACGTCGTGGCACTTTTATCAAAATTTGTTTGGACTCGCTGATTATGAAAGTGGGTGATACATGTTGTTAAATCAGAGTCGCAGCTGCCAGATACTGCCAAGCCAAAAAGCGAATAATCATACGAAAAGAAGGCTGGAAATAGCGGTGCTACTTTTGCAGGCTGTAGTTAATAAACTTCTTTATTATTAAAAATATTTAGTCATAAAAATTACCCTAAAATATGGAGCAAAAGTAGAAGTTAATAATTATTTTTGTACGGAACAATATCAACAACTATGATCACAAGCACATACAGTCAAAGCTCATTATAACAAAGTTAAATCTTGGAAGAAAATAAGTTCGTTATGTTTGAAAATTTGTAATAAAGGTTATTTCTAACACTGTATTCACTGTAAGACTGATTTTCATTTACTTCGTTATAAACGAGATTTCGTTATATTCGTGTTTGTTATATTGAGGTTTGAGTGTATTTACAGTATCCAGGATAATTAAAATTAACAGCGCAAAAAAAAGCACAGCTATAAGATTGAAACACACAGGACAAGTGTAGTCTCCAGGATAATCTCCACTATGTTCATTGCACGTTTGCCAGTGCTTGAACAACATCACTTGTTGATTGTGTCAACATAGGTTTGTTTCATTTCAACGTTTATCTACACAGTTATCGACATAGCGCCTTCTGTTAGTGAATGTTAGTAGCACCAAAGCGACCACATTATCTTGAAAAAAGTGAATAAGCCTAAGAAAGTTCACAAGCAACTGAAACATTGTACGGGCTACTCTACGAGAAAAGAAGCCGAATTTTACAATACCGATGGGAGTGTTGTTAAGACCTACACACCCTTTGCCAAGCGTGATGAGGACTGAGTCGTCATTGTCGACAAGAACGTGGAACGCCCGGTTCATGTTCTCGTATGAGAAGTTGCTGGCCGCGTCGCCCACGACGACACAGTTTGGCTCGTTCTGGTTGCACTCGGCGAACTCAGCTTCGACATCTTCAGGCCATGCAAATGAGCCAGTGACAGAGTAAGTGCGTTCAGCCAAAATGATAACGAGTCAACGGAGAGTGAAGCAAAAAAAAAAAAAAAAACCTTGGTGGATGTTATTTCGGAAGTGTTTACTGTTAAGCCAGTTATTGCATCATTGTGAAGTTGGTAAGTGAAATGCAGGACAGAGTGCCTGTCCTGTCCACGTTTTTGTCCCGTACTGTTTTTCGCTCAACGACTCCACAAGGAATCTTTATAATAATCTTCAACGGAAGCTTATGCGTAGCCGCTTGCAGAAGGAATGCACAAGAAAACTGATGACAGATTTACATAGGGCTACGTTAGTAGCGACCACTCTGACACATTTATGTTTACTCTGTTAAACCAAACTTCCAACTCTTGTGTCTCTACTCTGTTGCACTGCAGTGCCAAGCCCTTCAGTTACAATCTATAAACTTGAGCCTAACTAACCTCTGCCCCAGATAGTGGTCTTTGACCCACTAGTGCCTAGTGATATGCAATACTAGCACATTTGAATTCTCCCTCCTGAAATAACAGATACAAGATGTGCATGTATATTGGCTTGGAGTGCCCTTCCTTGCACAAAGAAAATTTTAAATATGTCTGTTGCCTACAGTAAAGTCTGCTCTCTTTATTAAGAAGGCCTTGTTTTTTGCTATAACTTGGCACATAAATATTGGTAGACACTCAAACCTCGATACAACGAACACGGATATTACAAAATATCGATTAATGCAGTAAATGAAAAATTGTCTTTATGTAGATACATTACTGTAAATATACCTTTATAACAAATTAATGAATATGAACTTCTTTTTGAGTAAAATGAAACTTTGTTGAAGTGAAGTTGATTGATAGATATGTGGGGTTTAACATCCCCAAACCACCATATGATTATGAGATGCTGTAGGGGAAGGTTTTGGAAATTTCGGCCACCTAATGTTCTTCAACGTTCACTCAAATTTGAGCACACAGGCCTACAACATTTCCGCCTCCATCGGAAATGCAGCTGCCGCAGCAGGGATTTGATCTGGCGACCTGCGGGTCAGCAGCCGCTAGACCTTAGCCAGTAGACCTCCGCGGCGAGGCAATGATATATAAGGTTCGAGTGTGCCAAGATATGTCCGGGCAATGTGCCTGTGCTGAGTAAAGTGGTGTGTTTGTCTTTCGAGTGAATACCCGCTCAAAAACCTTCATAGGTCTCTGGAGAGGCTCTTACTGGGATGGACAAGCAGGAATGGCCTGTAGTTTAGGTCGTGGATGAACTTCTTGGCTGCGGGCACACACATGAACATCTCCCTCTCGTAGATGTCGAAACCCAGCCGATGCAGGGCAGAGTCCAGCTGCTCCTTCGTCTTCTGCGTCTCGTTTGTGATGAAGCGGAATGGTACGTCGGCCGTGCGAAGCCTGTGTGCACGTACAAGCGCTGTCTGTACTCAATCATTCTAGGTTAAACTCTGGTGACTGCTTCACTTTAGTGGTGTGTTCAGCGTGATCGTACACATTGGCTGGGCTTTAAAAAAGCGTTCCCTTCTTCAGAATAAAAATATTTTATGGTTTAATGCTCGTACTATTGCGTTCTTCATCCTAATTTGAATTGTGCTGCATGTGGTTCCTGAAATTATTTGTGAAGTTTACTTTTGAATGTTGAGTGATATTACGCGACATAAATATGTCTTTTTGTGGCATGATTCACAGATTTTCACACTGCCGGCTGTACAACAAGGAATAGCAGTCAGCCCATACCCTTATGAACTTCATTGATTTCTTTGTTCATACATGATCTCATTTGCTTCATGACATATTACCAAATATGATACGCTTGACAGGCGCAGTAGAGAGTTTTCTTGTACTACACGCACCACAAATACTTTATTCCTGATATAGCGCAGCAAAATGGGGGCATCAAGATAGCTTCCCAGGTTCAAATGTGCTTTGTAAACAGGACGCGCACATGTGCATTCATATTTGTACTTTTGCAGTCTACAACAGAGTTAGCTTTGCTGATCCCGCACAAAAGCAGTTACTAGAAAACTGATCAATTTTCAGTGTGTACATTTTTCTCTTTCACTTTATCTCACGTGTGGGAATTACTCAAAAAAATATTTCTTGGATACACATTTCGCACGACTGTCGTAATGGCAATCAGATTTGATTGCCGCCTCCTCCACTTGCAATTAGCTCTGCGATCGAGTTTAAGCGACGTTATAAAGAATGCGATTCGAGTTATGCCAGCTGCTGAGTAAGGAAACTAGCGCCGTTTCTGCCGCTGCGTGCAGTTACTGAGTCGCGAGCAAACGATGACCCGAGACGTTTGCAAACTGAAGCCTCGTGATCCATCCCTATTGTTCTCCAACTCGCGATCAAGCGTGGCGTCCGCGTACCAGCGTGTCGTGTTAAAACGAAAGGCCGCCGTACATTTTGAGGGCGTCGATGGAGCCTTCGATGGCTTTTCGTTCGCCGCTCTCGTACAGAACGCCGGTGATGTCCATCAGTATGCCGCGGATGGGCTTCCTCAGCCACGCCATGGTGTGGTCTTGCAGACGACGTCGCACTGGACGACGACACTTTCACGACGACGAGGCCCCCCCCTTTTTTTTGTGTGTGGACGCGCTTTGGAGTCTTCGCTATCCTTCACCTGCTACACTTTTTCTTCCTCTTCTTATCACACTAACGAGCGGCACGTTTTCTCGAGGCGATCGACAACAACAACGTTTGCGCAGTCAATCAAGTTTCATTTGAGCGGCTTGGCAACTGATTGAAAAAGTAAAAAAGCACATTGCAAATTCGGCCAGGCGGATCACAAACAAGCCATAGCTGCCATAAAATTATGGATATCATAGCACAAAAATATTTTTATTTATTTTAATACCCTTTGCAAGTTTTTTGTGTATTTAGTTTAGCGTTTTATTAAAAGTGTTAAAATACCAATTAGGGTTTAGTGAATAATTGCATATATTTGTATTGCAGGCCTATTGTAATTCTCGAAGTCTATATTTTTTTGGCACAAGCATGAAATAAAAATAAATGCAAACTACGTCACGGCTGCCATATACATTTTACTAGACAAAACAAAGTCGAGACAATCCAGGACAGTCCACCGTGGAATAAACGTTGCATGAAAAAGCGCCTGTTGCCATGCCGTTGCCTCAAATTACGGAAATCGAGCGAGTGTCCGTTCTCGGCGAATTATGAATTGTGTCGCGCGGTTTTTAACGTGTATACCCTGAGATTCGCTCCTAGAGTCCCCGTTTATATTTATTTATTCGTCCATATCTGCCTTCTTGGCTCTGTTTTATCGACATGAAGTGTCACTACGAAGTTCTCGGTGTGTCCAGAAGCGCGACTTCTGAGGAACTGAAACTGTCCTACAGAAAGCTCGCGCTTCTTTGGCATCCAGGTAAGTACGCAAGCTTTGACTACGTCTTGTCGTAAACGGTTTTGCGTGACGAGTCATGCCTAAAGCGAAACTATTAGACGCGAACTCTCTCACAGTGTGTTCGCGCGCTTTCTCTTTTCTAGGTCAACGTCGCATGTCGACGATACCTTGCCACAAGCATCCCAAATATGTGCACGAAGGGCAGAGACCGTAAGGGAAATGCCTACGGCACGTTTTGAAGCAGTAAACCTATCGCACACTGCACGTAAATTCGTCTGCGTGCGCGCGGATGATAGTTTCGCTTTTCGGCAAGGTTATGGCGTTTGTCTGCTATTTCAACTATTTTGCCGCGTTTCTCGACTTTCTCTTGGCACGTGCTCAGACGCGTGTTTGATCTTAAGCGCTTGACTATGAATATTACTTTTTTAATTGTACACGCGTAAAACTGGCTGTTTCCCAGTTTGCCGCGCCAACACAGCCGGGCGATCAAACCGCGCTGTTTCCCGGAACGGTGCATACATAGCAGGATAGAACTGGCGAGTCTGAGTGCGAGCACGGCTGCGATCCTGGCGAAAATGCGTTACTATTATCGCTAGGGCAAGGTGAGATTGTGTATTGTCGATTTCTCATTTCTATCACTTTAGCTATGCAATTAATAGCTATACCAGCTATTAATTGATTGATCGGCGTAGCTGCGTGAAACTTGCATGGAAAGAATGAGAAAATTGCACAGTACGGGCGTTGACTAACAGCTGTAAATTTTCCTTCGAATCGGTACTGTTATAGGGGGGAGAGAAACATATTAAGGTGCATGACAAAATGAATATTCCCTGTGCATTCAAACTCAGGTGATCAAACTCAGCTTGTGCTCAGTTTAGGTGCATTTGTTGTCTTGGGGTAGTGACAGATCCTTCTAAATTGCTCGAACACGTGTTCACAATGTTGCCAATTATACTACCGGCATGTTTATTTAGTGCTAGTAAAGAACAAGCTTGGTATTCAAATCTGGGGAGCAGCTAAATGCCATATTTTTGGCATATTTAGTGCAGTTCAAATAGGCTGAGACAAATAAACAGAAGTCATAGCACAAGTACGATGTGCATTCTGTTTCTCTATCTTCATGTTGTAGCGCCATGGCAGGCACGGCAAAAAGAAGAGAGCTGCGTGACTTGTGATGCGCGGGCCACGAGGAGACTGGAACGCTCCGATTCTTGGCTCTGCTAGACGCGTCAGCTGCAACCGCTTTGGTTTCTCTCTTCACCTGCGTATCAACTAAGAAGCGACGGCGGCACGGCCTCGTCAGTCGCCGTCACGTCGTGCTTCCCTACATTGTCTTTTTGCGCTACACTAAACATGTTAATATACCAACTAGCTGAGCATTAGATCATGCTGCAATGTGCAGCACTCGTAAATTGAAGTGCGATAGTTGGATCTCGTGGTTGCTGGTACAACAATCGCTGCCTTTAGGTACGGGTGAAAGCAAGTCTTTGTATTATTGCATATAATTAGGACGAAATCATTCTATGCGTGATTACAGCTTTTGGTCACTAGAGGGCTGTCCTGTGGTTCACTGTAGGGCCATCGAGGCACTACTATCTGAGCACATTTTCGTTTGCTGATCAAAGTGACTCAGCTGTGTGCACTGTCATTTGCAGCAGACTGCTGGAGCTATGCGAAGCAAAGAACAGTACATTTACAACTGTAAGCAGTAGATGGGTGAGGAACACTGTCGTCTTCGCGCTAGAGCACAAAGTAACAGCTGGCTTCCATGGGCACTCGCGGGTAATGCTACTTGTGCGGGGGGCCCAGTGCTTTCATTGTCACATTTCAATTCGTGAGTACTGTACTTTTGGCAATGCAGAGGAGGCCTCTATAGAACCCGGCTTTTCATAGTCCATCTGCGTAGCACTAGAAGGCTCCAGTTGCTTTTCCTCTTGATAGTAACACTAAGTACAATTCATGGGCTTTCTCTTTCAGATAAAAACCCAGACAATCTTCAAGAGGCGACCGAACAGTTCAAGCTCATCCAGCAAGCGTACGACGTCTTGAGTGATCCCCAGGAACGGGCCTGGTACGACAAGCACCGCGACGCCATACTCAAAGGAGGTGAGCACTTTCTCTTCCTTTTTTTTTTTGTCGATTTGTCAGCTCTGTATGTATGCAAAACTAAAAAGAAGGGGCAACTCATTTGAGAGAATATCAATCTTATTTACACTATCGGGCATTGCTCTATTGGGTTGGGCATACCATGTTCATTTATGCACTGTCTAGAGTTGCACCGTCCGGCAGGGAATTCCAAATTCATTCGCACTATCTGGAGCTACACCATTGGGTGGAGCATTCAAAATGGGTCTATGCTATCTGCAGTTATGAAATAGGTGTGAGACTTTGGCATAATAGTTATCGAGGTGTGGCTGTTGAGAATCTGTGCGAATAAAATAATCTTTTTAACAAATTTTTACCCATCCAGGTGGGTCTCTGTCAAATATGTTCATCTGTTGAGACTTGGACGCACAGCTGCGATTCCAGCTGCAGTGACCACACGTTGACCGGGCTTGCGTTGCACTAAATTTAGTGTTGCGTTTATGCTAAGCTACAAAGGTACCTAAGATCAATTAAACAAAGTTGGATTGGTGGGCGATTGTGTAAAAGAACAGCGCAAAAAATGGAACTACAAATTAGTGTTGCATCCATCTCCTTACATCTTGTTTATATCATTTGTTCTTGGTGAGAAAGATTCACGAGTTGATTTTTCTTTACCAATGTAAGCCTTCTTTGCTTGGGCGACAAACTTTTCAAGTGCTGGCTCTTTGGCAAAGGAGCACTCATTTATTTCTTTTTTACTATTGCGAAGCTGCAACCAATTTCTGTAACCTTGCGAGTGTATGTATGTGTGCCTTAGAAATTTTGCATCTCTTTTGTAATTTGATGCAACATTGGTTGCAGGTCTTGGCAGTGACTACAAGGATGACAGGCTGGACGTTTACTGCTACTTCAACTCCTCCTGTTTCAGTGGTTACGGGGATGACGAGAAGGTGGCTGAATGTTTTTTCTGGTTTTTCCTTACACTGCCTTTATTGTGTGGGCTTGAAAGGCATCTCTGAAGTCATTGGCCTGTGCGAGCTGAAGTTGATCGTGCAGTCATTGACAAAAGCTCATGGGACATGGCAAATGTTAATTCCAACTGTGTTGATGTCGCAAGAAACTCTTCTTTAGTGTAATTCTGAGATGTCTTTGAGCATTCAAGCAGCCAGGGCATCGCTAAAATTCTTAAGGACAACAAACCTGTACGACTGTAGTCTCGTGGTGATGCCGTTTACCATACAAGGCTGCCGCTCTGTTCTGTGGTGTTATACGTGTGTATGTGTGCTTCCTCTTTCTTAATTTCTTTGCTCTTCTTTCAATCTCACTATCCCTCTTCCCTGTGCAGGGTAGTGTAACAGCTATGCCAAACTCGTTGACATCATTGCCTTTAAAGTGCTTATTTGGGCCGGTTGGTACATGGTCAACGAAGTGAAAAAAACAGCGCGTAACACAGGACAGAGAAGAGACGGACGCAGCGCTTCGTCCGTCTCTTCTCTGTCCTGTGTTACGCGCTGTTTTTTTCACTTCGTTGATCATTGCCTTTCCTGTCTCTATTGTTTTCCTTCTTTTTATGTTGAGGCATAGCACGTTTAATTTAAGAGGCAACCGTGTAGTTTGCAAAAGCTACTGTTGTGTGAAACCTGCGAATTTGAGGCTATCGGCCTCTGATTCACGTCAGGCATTGCACTTATCATGTGTCCTGTGAGATTCTGTGGCTAACTATAGAAAGTGTAATGACTGGCATAAAGAGTTGTGGTTGTTTATGAGCGACTGTGAGAAAGTTTGCAAACTTACGTGCTCTCTGGAAATGCTACATCTATTGAAATGTGTGCGACGTGTATTAGCTTCATCCAGTGCCAACAACTCGGTCGGTCATGAGCATTCATACAAATGTACAGTCGCACTGAGTGTGAGTTGCAGCATGCTGGCCTTCATTGAAGGGGCCCAAAGCCTGAACGGCGACACTGGCAAACATTAAATTGAGTTATATAATACACATTAATGAAATAGTGTTTACATAACTAATTTTTGATATGCTCTGCCATTGTGCAGCACTGGTTCCTCTAATAGCACGGAAAGCTTGTTGCAACTCATATTAGGTGAGACTATAGATAGTAATGTATAGACGGTTGCAAAACCTTATTGTTAGTTGATGACAAATTTATTTTTTAATAAATTGTGTTTTGGAAGCGATTACTGCAGAATATCTCCAGCAAATGTTGCAGTGTTAAGATGGAAGGTTATCAAAAAAAAATGCACAACAACTTCAGGTCTTGCTTCAAATTCGAGTCTTGAGAGACTCTTTGTGCTTAGCTGCAAAATTCAGATATACCTGGCTTCTTATTTACACATATAGAGCAATCTGCCTTGCATTATATGCCATGGTGCATGCGCTTTTCCTTCCTTGGAAAAGTTGTAAAAGATCTTTTCATCTCAAAGGCTTTCGTTGTGGCTCTACTGGTTGTCCCGGCTCCTACGGAAAAATCAAAGGGCAGCACAGGAAATTGTAAAAGGGGATTCCGAAGAGTGATGATTTGTGCTTAAAATCTTTTCATTACACTTATAGACCCCTTAAATGAAACCAAATTAGTCACGTTCCCTGATGCAATTATGTTTTATGTGCAAGTGCAGACTTATTTACGTCGAAGGAACCCTTGCTTGATTATCGCCTTCACATGGCCTTTTCGTTGCAAGAACTTCATACCATATAATGTGAAGTTTCCTTTTCAAACTTCCTCCAAAAGCTCATATTCATGCACCGAATAGGATTCCCAACTCTTCAAAATGACATGGGTATAATAATGTCACTGTTGTGAAGATGTGCTCAGAGGTGAAGTTTACTACACGATTCTGCTCTGCATCATAGTAAAATTTGTTACGTACAATATTTTCTATGTGTGTTGCACGGGCACCTTTGTCATTGAATCTGCGTTGTTAATTTTTGGTGTTTTGTTGTTCTTGTTCGTGCCAGGGTTTTTACGCAGTGTTTCGGGATGTCTTTCAAAGAATCGCTGCGGAAGATGAACCCTACCACGATGACCCTGTGGTGGTGCCGGGTTTCGGGAATAGCAGCAGCCCGTATGATGAGGTACGTCTTTGCCTTCACTCCCTGCACATTACCCCTCAACTCTCAAATATTCCCTGACTCTAATTTCTTCCTTCACTTCACTGAGTTGCGCATGGCAGTGCCTTTTGACTGAACAGTAAAGAAATAGAGGGGACAATTTTGCTCTCAAGATAACTCACAGGATCGATTCCCATAAACATGCATTTACCATCTTCAAAATACCAACAGTAAATATAGCTAGAAAGGCATTTTACATAAATGTAGAAGTTCTAACTTCGAAGGTATTGACGTCATCAACGGTAACACCATGGTAACCACCTTACTTCCCTCATTTCACCACGTTTCAGTCGATAAAACAAGTTATGATCAAATCATAGCCGCCATTTTTCATTTTCCGCGTTTGTTGCAGCAGTCTATACTTCTCAGCGGCTGCCCACAAGTCCATGACTGGGGCACAGGCGTTGAAAACTTTGTGTTTTGCGACACTGCTGTGTCATTTCCTGCTCGAAAAAACCTCTTGATGCGTATCGTACAGAAGTGCATCGCAGTTCTGTGTGATGACGTGGTAGAGCGCTGTACACGCGAGGGGGTGATAGTTGCACCTGGCTGCTTGTTTTTGGAGATCCTTCAAACCGAAACTGAAACTGGTCAGTAATGAGGAGCCTGTAATTAATTGTCACGTGCTGCAACAAACAATGTGCCAGGTTGTGACAAACATGACCCAAGCAACACATTGCAGCAAAAAATGTGAGGCCAAAACGTTGTGTCAGTACCCCTTGAAGCTACAGTTTTAAAGAATTGAAGGAATGCACTGGGAAATTGCATTAAAGACTTTTGTCAATGGGCAAGCTTGGTACCAACTTCATTTCATGTCAAGGTGAAGTGTTGAGGAAATGATTGTCTTGGAATAAGAGGATGGCTTATGGCTTGCTTATGCTTATCTTGTGATGCTGCCACTCTTACTTCCGGTCACTCAACCCGTTCAGCAGATGAGAAGTTTTGCGTATCAAGTTACATGTCAGCTGAACTTATCTACGCGACTAATGTTGGTAACTTCAATTGTTAGCTATGTTTACCAGATTTTAGACCAGCACTTTTACAAATCGTGAAATCGCCCTGGAGTTCATCAATTCTATCTTCTAAACATCCATGCTAACATAGAAAAGGGATTGCATATATATTATACTACTGTTTGCAGTTGTACAAGCTGCGTGAAACAAATCTGCTTGTGTGTATTGGCAACTAATAATTTATTTAAGCCATTGCCATCAGTGACGCTGGATTACATTTTCGAGGCCTGATTTAGTACACACATGCGCAAGTATTGAGCATTGTGTACGGGAAAAAGACATGCCATCATAGGCTCAATTAGCATGGTGCCAAATATGTAACGCAATAGATATCTGTCTAACTGCCATCAATGACAGGTTGTCTTTTAAAGACAATAGTCTTTCCTGGGGACCTTCAACGCAAAAATTTTGGTCTGTTTGTCTGTCTGTCTGTACATTTGTCTATTTGTCCACACTCAATGGTACCGGGCACTTTGAATGGCACCAGTTTATACGCCAAACGGCCGACCCCATCCGCAGCACCCACCAATGTTGCTCAAGATTTAGCATTCATACTTGAGTGATTGTCAATTAAAAAGCAATTATTGTGCATGTCTGAGGCACCATAAGAACATGTATATATTTTGTATGTGTGTCTTTTACTAGAAAAGGCAGACATAAGTAATTCTAAGGTCCGTACCGTTTATCACATTGCGCTGGCCATGTAACGCTTGCAGGAAAAGGCGAGTGTTTCCAACGCTTTGCTGAGACGACACATTAGTGGCACCTACCCATCGCCTTGCGTTCTACACCTTCTCAACTTTGAGACGGGTGCGCTCGCTCGTCTCAGAGCCGCGCGTTTCGATTTCCAAGAAAACTGCCAGATAGCACTCATGTCTCACGTGTGACGTGACTTGATGCACTTGTTTGCCTGTGCTGCACGCTCGAGGCACTCTTACGCAGTGCCTCCAGAATACCATTCACCGATTTTCTTGCGCAGAACATCAAATAAATGTTTTGTTCACTCTCTCCACATGCAAGACTATAGTCTTTCGACGACATTTGCAGATTAACATGCAGATACGGGGCCAATCTTTTTTTCTTTTCTTTATACTTTATACTGTTTGGTCTACATTTCAATTAAGAACCACTGTTAGTTTCTGCTTTGCATTAATTCGTTTGTCTGTTTTCTTGAGAAGATTTTGACTAGCAAAAGTGACGCCCCTCAGTTTTGCCCTGTTCCCGTTTATTTGGCGAACTTAAAGAAGTTTGTGACCAAGTCCTTTCTTCGAATTCTCCCCAGGTTGTTGGTCCGTTTTACGGTTACTGGCAAAGCTATTGCACGGCACGGACTTTTGCCTGGCTCGACCAGTACGACATTCGGACGGCGCCGAACAGGCGAGTGGTACGGCTCATGGAACGGGAAAACCGCAAGCTTCGAGATGCTGCCCGGAGGCAGCGCAACGAGGAAGTCAGGGTGAGTCGTAGCATTTCTCTGACAGAAGTGGTCTCACTGCTGCCTCCAGCTGCTCTACTTTGTAACATACACTAGACACTCAGTAAATGATAATTGATATGTGGTGCTAACGTTTTAGCAGTATTATGTCTGTGTTAGAAACCTTTCATGCCCTTTATCCGTTGCAATAGTAATCATAATATTATGCAAGTGAGGTAGTTTTTTCTTTACTAACATTCATTGGAATCTGAATTCATTTCATGCATCCATAGTTGTTACCGACCCGACGAGCATAGGTCAGCGAACTCACTCATGTGTCAACTCACTCGGACTCACTCAGACTCAGATTATGCCGAGTCAAGTCTTAGTGAATTAGATTGAAGAAAATTTTGGTGAGTGCTAGTCCAAGTGAGTCAAAAGCGCAAGGTATATTTTTTGAGCCAGTGTGAGTGAATTCCACAATTTTTGTTAGCCATATTCAGCCTGCGACCAATGTAAAGATTTTCTGTGTGTAAAATATATTACCTTTTTTTTCTTTCTTACTATGACGCAGCAATTGGTTCAGTTTGTCCGGAAGCGAGACCGGAGGGTTCAAAGAAGGAAGGTGAGTTTGTCCTTGCTTTGCCATCATATCAAAATTCTGATGTCTTATAAATTTGTCAACGACTTTTGAACCATTAGTCTGTGATGTCAGTGGCGAAGCATGCACCGGAACGTGGGTATCCTCAGTGCCTATTCAGTCGAAATAGTCTACTGAATCAACAGTGTTGTCCAGTCTCAAAAGGTAATTAAGCAGCGCATGTGAATGCCTTAATAACCCATGTGCTTGCACATCTTAATGAGTCTGGGAAATCGCGTTCTGAGAAAAAGAGTGCCAAGAAAGACATTTTACTTTGTTGAAGCCAAAAACCACCAGGCCCGCGTGGAACGCGCTGCTCAGTTGTAGCGAAAACTGGAAGAGCGGCATTTCACTGCCTTTTTTAAACACTCTTTCGGTAACTGCTGCAAGCACACTTGTCGGGTGCCCACTATGCCATAAATTATCATAATTTCTGTATAGTCATCATCATCATCAGCCCGACTACGTTCACTGCAGGACAAAGGCCTCTCCCATGTTCTGCCAGTTAACCCGGTCCTGTGCTTGCTGCTGCCAATTTGTACCCGCAAACTTAGGCAGGCCTTAACTATGCCATCTTTCATCATTCTTAGGAAAAGTGTTGTATCCACTACGCACTTGTAAGAAATCTTATACAATTTTTCGATGCTGTGACTGAGAACGATGAAGAATTATGGCTGAAGCTTCAGTAATGGGTTGGAGCATTCGAAGACCCACTCGTTACGGGATTCGCATTGTGCAACGCCTGACACCGAACCAGCCTCAGGCTGGTTTGCAACAGAATTTCAAGCACCAGTGTGGCTCTGTGGTAGAATACTGAACTGGCCTGCAGGGTAGCTGGGTTTGAATCCCATTCTGTCCTCGGTATTTCTATTCAGCTGTTATTTTCTTATTTTACGCGATAGTGGTTATGGACACTGGTGGCAGCCGGCAACTACAGTGCACACGACTCTTCTTGTGATCTTATTACAGATTTTTTTGTACAATAAGTACCAATGACTTGCCATTGTAGAACACATTTTTTGTTTTCAGCAGTGGGGAAGAAATAGTTTTTCTTTCACAGTAATTGGAAATGCAGCGGGCAGTGCTGCAGAGATTACCAAAACTGTCTCACTGCACTTACTAGTGACCAAGAATAGTACATCACATGTAAGAAAAAAACAAAAAACGTACAACAGGCTCCTAATAAACCAAAATATCCTAAGACAGAATCCCTGCCTTAACAGAACCACCTCTAATACTACACTCAAACATCATTATAACAACGTGTCATTTGACATGAAAATAAGTTCGTTATATCCGAAAATTTGTTATAAATGATTGTCCCTAACACTGATGCTATTGCAAGACTAGTTTTCATTAACTTCGTTAAAACTGTTATGTTGTTATGTCTGGATTCGTTATGTCGAGGTGTGAGTGTATTGGTTTTGTGCTTGAATTCTGCACCCCTCTTCACCTAAATGGAAGTCCTGTTAAACGCTATTTATTTTACTGGTCCCTTCAGGTTCTGTTTAATGAGAGTCTGCCGTGGGTGCACATCATCCAGTTATACGTAGTTTAAAGTTGTTGTTGGTCTGAACCTAGTTGCCATTGAACGAGCATAGTGACGTATATCTTTGGCCAGCACTGACAACGTGATTCAGCACTTCTGAAATAAACAAAGCGGTGCGTCATTATGCTGGAAGTGTCGTGGGTGTGTTACTCATTAACACAATTCAATTAATAGTTTTTGTGGCGATTTGCATTTGTGATGCTGTATGAACATTTATTCCCTCTGTATCACAAATTGCATCACGAAAAACTTCAAGTTCTTCAGATAAAGATGAGCTGTACTGTGAGACTTTCATGGCTTCACTACTTCTGTAGCTGCCAGATCGTGGTATGGGAATGTGTGATTACGTATAGTATAGAGATTTGCACCATGGTGGCTAGTTTTGCATAAAACGGCACATAGGTGTCTATCTCTCAGTTCTGAAGTCGCTCAACACCGCTTCGGATGATTAAAATGAAATGCCATGTCCGTGGTGCATCATTCGAAATTGCTTTATTGCTGTTCGGTTCTTTTATTTCGTAAAATTTTACATGTGGCTTACGTGCACTTTCATGGGGCTCTGTTTGCAGAAAGAGCTCGAGGAAAAGGCTGCTGAGAGTGCTCGGAAATCGGAGGCCAAGCGAGTGCAGAGGATTTTAGAACAAAAAAAGTAAGCTGACGTCATCGATTAGCAAGCTTCAAACTTTTTGCTGTTCTTGGGTATTTCATTGGATCCTTGTCGACATGTTCAGCAACAGCATTGCACTTGTGTGAATGTGACGTACACACGCTGTGGAGGTGGAGTGTCGTTATGAGTGCTGAAGTAGTAAAACATCCTGATAATATAGAATATTTGAGAAAGAACAAAAAAGTCACAGCTTTGCCGGAAAGGCGAAGCAATGAACGCGATAGCAACAAATTGAAAGGTCACGCGCAGAATGGAAAGCAGATTGAGACATGCCCCGCGTTCCTCACGCACAAATGACGCACAAAACGTACTCGCAAGTACAGATGCATTCGAATAAGCGTCTCATTTGTAACTATGATGTGTCTAAAAAGCGCACAAACGGAGACTGCAGTGATTGCAGTGGCCTTTGTGCACCCGGTAACTACAGCAGAGTCGTTCCAGGTAAAGCCCGAGGCTAGCCAAAGCATACAACCTTCCCCGCCTCGCCCCCGCGAGATAAGGGTGCGTGAGGGAGCCTCGCTACCCTTCTCTAATATAAGTAGCTTGCTGTTTGAACGGTGAAGGATGTGCTCCGGGGTGGCTCAATGGTTAACGCCTCGCTTTCATGATGCAGAGGTCCCACGTTCGATTCCGCGTGCCGGAGTGTTTTTTTCTGGATTTTTTTCTTGCGTTTTCATATATATAGAAATATACATATACGGTGCATGACATCGATGCCGACGCCGACGGCAAAATCCAGCCGAGAGTGTCCATATAATTGCTATCGCAATAAAATTCTACAAATAGCAAATAGAAAATTAAGTTAATAAAGATCAGGTAACACTTCTTGCAGACACTTAACCCAGCAAAGCTCAATCATGCGGCAGTGGTGTTTATCATGAGCAACAATTTGTTTGAATTATTCCAGTTGTAACTTTTGATTTCTCTATCACCGCATTTCAGACACACAAATTTGTGCCTGAAACTTTGCATTTGGTGACGTTAGCTCAAAGGATGTTAAGGGGGGACGCAGCACTTCGGGACGGAAAATCAGTCAAAAAATCGAGTTTTCGCGGACCTTCTTTTCGCGTTCCCGACATCATTGCGCACCTATTTACAAAATTTCATAGCCGAATACCATCAACTTTTATCGTTATTCAACCTTAAAAAACCGAAAACGGGCGTCCTGCCCTTTAAATTGAGGGCGAATAGCGCAGGTTTCGGCTCTACGATACGCGGGAACTACGCGCTCGATCGGCGCCATTTTGGTCTTGTTTGAAAGAACACGTTTTCAGCTGTTTTTTTTATTTAGTAAGCAACATTGAGCGTTTCCCCGGCTCGAAAAACGGGGCCTCAAAGACGAAGAGCCGCGCTCACTGCCATTGGCTAAACGGCGCACGTGACTGAAATGACGCTTTCCGGTTGGCTGGAAGCTCGCGGCTTGCGCCTGCATACGCGACCCGATGCCATTTTGAAAGGGTTACCGCTGTGACGCCTCGAAATCGGCAGAGCACTCTGAAGCTTCTGATCGTATCGCCATGCCTGGAAACGCAAAAAAGTATCGGACCGTGCACGCATTTGGTCGCAGGAAACGCAAAGGTCGTGGGAGAAAGTCTACGAAGTCATCAGAGCCCTTGGTTGACTCCGACGAACGATGTGTCGACGCTCCGCGGCCGTTCAGCGATGGTGCGACCGAGCGCGTTGCCTCCGACGACGATGACGGTGAAGCGAACTCCGGACGACTACGAATCGACGCCAAGGTGGTGACAAACGCCGAAGTTGAAGAAAATCATGCCCGGGAGAAAGCGACGCTCGACCGGCTTTCATCGGCGCCAGCAACTGCACGGAAAATTGACTTTTTCACCGCGAGTTGTAGCGAGGCAACCGCACAGGACTCGGACCACGCTGCTCCTTATCTGCTTATGCATCTAGATATCCTAAACGCGATAATGGGTGCCTTGTGTTGCAAAGCCTGCCACGGACCGGCTACGATCGTCAGAGGGGATCGGGACTACGGACTTGCCGTGAAAGTGCTAGTGCAGTGTGAAAGGTGCGGCGAGATCGCGAATGAATGGACTTCGCCCCGCGCGAACGGCACGAAAACGTGCAATCCGTTTGAAGTAAATCTTCTCGCTTCGAGGGCGATGGTGGCTACCGGCAACGGCCAAACGAAAATGAACGATATTTTCGCAACAATGGGCATCTCACACCGCGGTATGCACCACAAGACGTTTCAGCGGCATTTAAAGAACACGCTGGCACCTGTTGCAACGCGAGCGGCTGAGTCCGCTATGAGCGAATGTGCGGAAAAGGTTAGAACAATTTATGATGACTTGTGCTTCGGCCACCGGGGCAATATTGCCGTTAGCTACGACGGCACGTGGAAGACGCGAGGCCATTCTTCCCACATCGGCATGGGCACAGTTATCGAATTATTTAGTGGCTACGTGTTGGACTACGTCGTTCTTTCCAACTTTTGCCTAGGCTGCGAGGTGGGCCCAAAGCCTAGTAGTGAGGGCTATCAAGAATGGAAGGCTAACCACAAATGCCAAAAAAATACGAACAGCAAAGCGGGGCAAATGGAAGTGGAGGCGGCTCTAATTCTATTTCAGAGGTCGCTTGAACGCCATGGCCTGCGCTACACAACTATGCTGTCTGATGGAGACTCTAGGACATTTTGCGCCATACAAGACGCCAAGGTGTATGGTTACATTGACGTGCAGAAGGAAGACTGTATTAATCATGTACAGAAACGGATGGGCACCGCATTGAGAAACCTGGTGCAGAAACAAAAGTGCGATGGGAAAAGAGGCCTTGGTGGGAAAGGCAGGCTCACAGGTGAGCTGATCACCAGGCTGAGCACATATTATGGCCGGGCTCTGAAATCGCATGAAGGTGACGTGGGCGAGATGCAAAAGGCTGTGATGGCCACATACCGCCACGTCACCTCCACTGATGAATGCTCGGACCACAGTCTGTGCCCAGCTGGTGAAACTTCATGGTGTCGGCACAATGCCGCAAAAGCAAAGGGCGAGCCCGACCCCAGGCATGCCTACAATCTACCGAAAGACGTGGCAGAGGCATTACTACCGGTTTATACCCGGCTTTCGGAAAGAGCCCTGCTTCAGAGGTGCGAACGCGGCAAAACGCAGAACTCCAACGAGAGCCTACATTCGGTAATCTGGAGTTTGGCCCCCAAGGAGCACCATGCGTCCCTGTTCCCTGTTGAAGCAGCTGTTGCAGAAGCAGTGCTGCGCTTCAACACGGGCAATTTGAATTCTGCAACGGCAATCTTAGGTGAAATGGACATGAATGCGACAAGTACTGGTGCCAGAAGAGCGAGAGAAAAAGACCACCGTCGCAGCATTGTCTCCAACAAGAAAAGAACAGCCTCATTGGAACTCCGGAAGCTAGTGAAGAGGAGGCATGAGCACAGAATGCATTCAGACTATGCTTCTGGTGCGTTTTGAGGTTGTCTTGTTGCATCTTCTGCAATAAAAATGTGTGCCCACGTTTTTTCTCGATTTCTCAAAACGACAATTTTCATGTGCTTCCCATTATGCCGGAGCAATATCTCTTGTTCTATCTGGGTTATCATTACGATTTCTTTTTTGTTTCGAAGATAAATGCAGGGGATGTGTCGTAAAGTAAGTTTTATTGTAATAATTTTTGGAGAAAATTCTCTAAATGGATCTTTTGTTTCAAGTGTAGATGGGGAAATTTTTCATGTCATATTCAACATCCCACAACTTTGCTTCGAAATAGCCCAGAACAATGATTTATACTTTATTGCACACTGTGAACATACTGAATTGGTTCTATAGGTTGCACATCAATATCCAAGTTACAGTTAATTAGCTAATTAGGCCTTAATTGAAAAAAGACGCAGTTCATTGTATCTTTAAAACTAATTGTCACAGCAAAAAAAGAATTAGATTTTTGAAATCGGCAGTAAAATCTACATAGGCTCTCCAAATTTGACTGAGGTACTCGCAAAAATAAAAGAGTTTTTGGAAGGTGTAGCATCCCCCCTTAATTGCACATGAAAAATTTAGGACCCCTGAAGGTTGATCTTTTACTGTAGCATGCAATCAGCAATTTCATAATGGAAAAAAAGTGTTGCGTGCTTTGAGTTATTACCAATAAAAAAGAGAGATAGGTTAAATCTGTGGTGTTTACCATTTCAAACAGTAAACTGGGTCGTGTAATTCGTAGTTAATGTCTGTTATTGTTACTATGATGCCTATGATGACCACTATCTACGAAACAGCAGCACGGCTCGTTAGACCAACACATGTTTAAAGTGACTTTCATTCACTATAACAGCCCAATTCATGACTAGTAACCCCACCAGCTTATCCCACAAGCTACAAATGTTATGTTCGCCTCTAGTACATCAAGTAATTTCTCTTTTCAATGAGCTTTCATGATAAAAGGAGTGTGGAATTGTTGCCGACACTAGGCTTATGCAAATATTTGAAGGCTTCGAATAGAGTTGACTTCCGACTTCTCGGACACCCGAAATTCCGGACATGCCCGATTTCTTGGACTCCTCTGTTGCACCCTCAAGTTCCCCATAAAGTCAATGTATTAAAAAGTTCAAAATTCCGGACGCCTATAGCCTTCGGCATCCAATTTCCCGGACTTTTTCCCAATGCTGACCCAAAGTCACCACTACCGCCGTCATTTTAGTTGTTTTCATATCCTCGAACCAGTCATACTCGCATCGCAGGTATGGCCAGCAGCACCGCCGCCAACTGCGGCACTGCGCCGCAGCTGCCGTAACTTCGAAACTGCACATGTCAATCCGTTTCCAGCCGTAGCTTAGCAGCTTAGCCAAGCCAAACCTCACTGTGTTTGTTCACGTGTTGTTTTGTCAGCTCTGCGGTCGTGTCTGCAGTAGGTGGTTTGCTGCTGCGCGCTATCTTCAGTGATCACTTTTCCCGACCTTCATCATCCACAGTGTTCCTAGCTGTTTCATGCTGCGCTTTTGGTCGACTGTATTCGTCATTTACAGTGATTCGTCATTTGGAGCGTCTTCGTCCGCGCCTTCGAAGCGCACAAAGCCCCCTCGTAGGCTCACGATGGAGAAGAAAGTCGCCATCATTGAACAGGTCCAATGCTGTAGGTCGCAGGCAGAGGTGGGGAGGAAGTTAGGTATTTCGAAGCAAACTGCTTCGGATTTCATCATAAACAAGGCGAAGATCTTGGAAGTGGCCAAATCAACCGGGGCTGGAAAGAAGAATGCGAGCCTGAAGCTCGAGGAAGCACTCGTCGTGTGGCGACATGCTGAAGCAGAAGGCAAAGGTTTTTGCGCTTCAGCTGGGCATGAAGGACTTCAAGTTCAGCGATGGATGGCTTCGCAATTTCAAGAGCCGCAATCACTTGAAGTCCAAAAAGATGTGCGGGGAAAGTGGCACCGTCGACGATTCTGTTGTCGCCGAATATCGTGATAAAGAGCCACAGTCCCTGCTTCAGCAGTTTCCACCTAATGATATTTTAAACTGCGACGAAACTGGACTGTTTTACAAGCTGCTGCTAGAGAAAACGCTTGCATTTGCTGGTGACCCTTGCCACAGCGGCAAGCACAGCAAGGAGCGGCTCACTGTCCTCGTTGACAGCAACATGTCAGGCAGTGAGAAGCTTTTGTTACTAGTAGTAAGCAAGTCGAAGCATCCAAGATGTTTCAAGGGGGCAGTGACTCTGCCTGTTCTCTATGAAGCTAGCAAGAAGGCGTGGGTAACGCAGCAGTTATTCAAAGAGTACGTGCGCAAGCTGGACAGAAGGTTTGAGCAGCAAAATCGAAGAGTTCTGCTGTTTGTGGATAACTGCGCTGGGCATTGCCAAATCAAAGATCTAAAGGCTATACAGATAGAATTTCTGCCGCCAAATACCACAGCAATCCTGCAGCCGATGGACCAAGGCGTAATTAGGAACTTGAAGCATCATTACAAATCACGCCTGCTCAGCGAGATGGTGCTCTGCTCCGACAATCGAAAAAGCTACGCAGTTGACTTCAGGTCTGCCCTTGGCATGTTAGTGGAATCGTGGAAGGGCGGTTACGCAAGAGACTCCGCGGAACTGTTTTTGCCCTGCGGGTTTCACACTCGACGTGGAGACAGCCGTCTCGCCCCAAGTGGACAGCGTGTGTGACGACCTGCCATCAGCGGATGTTGCCTTTGACAATCTGCGCGCTGACGGTGTGTCGATTCCAGCCGGGATAACCTTCGAGGGCTTCACTGACGCTAACAAAAACCTAGAGTTATGTGCGGACTTGATCGATGACGAAATAATTCAAGTTACGGAGAATTCTGACGACTCCGACACCGAGAACGAAGAGCCATCTCCTACACAGCCAACGAGCTTGGAGTTCACACGAGCACGGATGACACTGTCATCGGTGTATTGCGGCAAAATCAGGTCGACTGAAATTGAGGCAGACATGATCGCAGGCAAGCGGAACGCCGTGCAAAACAAAATAGGTGACTTCTTTGGGCCCAAGTGCTGACCTATAAGGTAGCACTGGCCACGTCGGATCTTCAAATATTTTTCTATAGACGGCCCTTTTCAATGCCACCTAAAGAATGCATTGGCTGAATTGCAACGGGAATCCTGTGCTGTGGCTGTTACCCTCTTCGTCAGCGAAAAATACGTACAAAAAAAAAAGGGTGTGTTTTCACGTGCATTCATTTTTCCGGACTGCCCAGCGGCATCGTTGGCAAAGGCTAGGCAAGGCCTACAATGTACTAGCAATGCCATTTTGCTTTGGTTATCTATATCAGTCTGCTTTTTTTTCTATTTTCTTCAGAAAGTGGTGGCACTCGATGGCAGTTTATGATAGGCTTTAAGAAAAAAAGTTGAGTATGCCGAAGTGCATTGCAACCTGGCCGCAAAACGCGAATTCGCTGCATCGAAGAAAAGCATCCGATACTGGAGGAGCCAAAAGCAACACATCACATTGTGGGGGAGCACGTGCGCCCTGCCTCCCTTTCCCTCTTAGGTCTCTTAGGTACGAGTCAATAAAGCCTCCTGCGAAGGGATGGAATGCCCCCGCGGCCAGCGCTCGCGATTCCCCTTTTCCCGGCACACAGAACGGGTTTCACTCCCTTAGCCAAGGAATAAACCCTCGTCAGGGAGAGGAAAACCGCCGCTCTCTCTGACACCGGCCTAGGAAGAAGGAGGTCGAACCCGCAACCCCCTGCAAGCCGAGGACGACAACGACCAAGGAGTAAGCGTCTACCTTTGTTTTCTGTTGTATCTCTTCGTGACATTTATGCATTGTGGCTAACGTATAGCAATAAAGTGTGTTGTCCTAGCCTGTTGTCTTATTCGCTTGAACCCGTGTAGTTTCAATGAGACAAGCTACAGATATAGGGGACGTTAATCGTGCACAGTACGACTGTATGGGGCTGCAACATTAGCTATAAGCTTCTGCATCAGCCGTACATAGGACGGACCCCCTACAACAACCTGTAGCAACCAAACAAAAATTTTTGTTTCGTGGACAGACTGCAGTGCACCCCAAACTGGAAACGCTATTCGCCAAATTCGTTCGGTAGCTGTGTGCAAGGTTGCTACGGGTCTATCGAAATAGCGCGCGACTCTGGGCTCACGAGGGCACAATTCAAGGGCTCTTCATTCTGGGTGTGCCGATTTAAAAAATAGAAGGGCTTTGCGCTGAGGTGGCGTACCTTCATGTGCAAAAAACTGCCCAACGATTTCGATAACCAGCTGGTGGACTATCAGCGCTATGTCATTGGTCTTCATCGATAGCATTGCTACATGACGGGACACATGGGTAATGCTTCCGAAACTCCGATCTGGTTCAATAGGTCCGTGCCGTTCGATATGCCTTCGAACAGGACTGTGACCACTAAAGGATCCAAGCAAGTGAAGCTCTTGTCAACGAGCAACAGGCATTTATGATTGTGGGGATCTGAGGCGTGCCCGCGACCATTTCGCGGGCATTCCGCTGCACGGCCACACCTTTTTGCTCTTTCTGCTCTGGTAACGGCGCGTGGCGATAGATGGCACGACGTGCGGGCGCGGCACGTGTTGCGTGCGCGCTGAGGGAGCTGGCTTTCTCTCCTCCGTGGTCGGCGCCGGGTGAGCACGTGTTTTTCTTCGTCTGCGTCCCCTTTGAGAATCGCCGGACTGTAGCCTGCCTGGGGTGGCCTTGGGGACATAAACAAGGCGTACCAGGCTCCACTAGAGAATTCTGCGCTCCAAGGGAACAGGATAATGGACATTGGTATTCTTTCTTCAGTGTTTTCATCGTTGGCATGTTCCGAATGCGTGAACACAACACTGAAGCTCGAGGAACGCTCGCACCAAGGGCTCAGCTTGTGCGGTCGTGTGTACAGACTGTGGGTTCAAGTGCCCATTTCATACGTCGAGAAAGGGGGTTGTGCCAGTGAGAACAATTTACTTCTGGTTTATGCGATGCGCCAGTTAGGAAAAGGGCACGCTGGTGCAAAAACTTTTTCCAAAGTGATGAACATGCCTGCTCTTCCACGTCTCTCCGCCTACGACAAATTGTCATCACGGCTTTCTGCAGCGGTAGGAGAAGTGGCGTCGAAGTCGATGACTGATGCTGCTGTGGAAGTTAGTCGCGTTGTGGGGAGGGCCGAGTGTGGTGTTTCAGGTGATGGCGCGTGGCAGAAGCGTGGCCATTTATCTTTGAACGGTTGTGTGTCTGTGATTTCTGTTGACACGGGAAAGGTTATTCATGTTGAGGCCCTTTCTAGTTCGTGTAAGTCTTGTAAAACCAAAAGCAAGTTGAGGCAAGATAGTGCTTCGTACCAGGAATGGAAGGCAAATCACACTTCCTGTCAAGCAAACCATGAAGGAAGTGCTGGCAGTATGGAGACGATTGGTCTATACAGAATATTTGAAAGGTCGAAAGGCAAAAGAGATTTGAAGTACCTGCAGTACTACGGCACTCCCCAGCAAGAGCGTGTTGGCTGCCGCCTCAAAAAACTGAAGAAGACAATGTGTGGACTCGGTGGTAAGGGAAAGCTCACTGATGCCCTCATTGACCGCCTGCAAAACTACTATGGCTTCGCCATAAGGGCTAATGTGGGCAACCTTTCTGCAATGAAAAAGGCTACCCTTGCCAGTCTTTTTCATTGCAGCTCTACCGACAAGCAGCCGAGACATGGCCTGTGTCCACTTGGACCGAAAAGCTGGTGCGGATACCAAAGGCTCGAAGCACTCGGCCAAGGGAAATATGTACACAAAGGAGGACTTCCAAATGATGCGCTCAACAAAGTTAAAACTGCCTACAGTGATCTGTGCTCTGACGAACTTCTAATGAAGTGCCTTCATGGAAAGACTCAAAATGCTAATGAGTGTTTCTATGGTCTAATATGGCAGCGGGCACCCAATGAGGTCTACGTAAGCTTGCCTACAGTAATGTTTGCCTTGCATGATGCTGTGGCACACTTTAATAATGGCAGTGTAAGCACCCTAGATATCTTGAGGCAAGCTGGCATAGAACCAGGGTACCACACAACGAAAGCTTGCATCGCCAGGGATCACCTGCGCATGCAGAATGCTAAACGCAAGTCAGCGGATGGGACAAAACAGGCCAGGAAAAAAAGACGAGCAGCCACTCGAACAAAAGGAGACAATAATGCTTCCGCAGAAGGGCCCAGCTTGAATCTGGTGCATTTTAGGCCTGCATGCAAAGATTGTGACAAGCTCAGAAATCTTTGTTTACGTTTTTCTGAAAATAACGATTTGCTCCAAATGTTGCGCTGCAAACTTTCATATCGTATTTCTCAGCATATACTATGAACTGAAATTTTGCACAATGATTTACAACATATACAGTCAAACCTCAATATATCGAACATGGATATATCGAATTATTGCCTATATCGAATGGTTCCTATATCACGCGGGAAATCGCATGCATTATTGATTTTTTATTTCGAACAAAGTTTGACATATATAATGGATATATCGAACTCAGCCACCCCAAACCGCCCGCGCTTCATTGCCAGGCGGCGAGCTTTCCCGCAACTCTCGAAAGTAGCGGTAGAGCGGCGGGCGTTTACGAATGCTGCACACATCGATGGCGCCGAAAGCGCCACTTTAACGTAGCGGCGTACGCGCGCCGCAGCCTTGCGGTAGAGGTTCTTGAATGAGGAAAGTGAAGAGAAAAGCGCGGAGCTGTTATTGTCTTTCAATACGAAGGCACCGACACGGCTTCGCGCGGGGGAAGGGGGAATCGGAGGTAAAGATTGAGGAGGAAATTATAGGAGGGAAAGAACGCAAACGACTGTTTCGGACGCGACCCGCGCTGCCGCCGGGAAAGGGAAAGCAGTCAGGCGAGCCGGCATGGGTGCGCCATGTGCGCGCTTTACGCCCGGACTCACGCCGCAGCCTTGCAGATTGCAGTCGTTGCAGTCTCTATGGTGTTAACGGCACACTGCGCACTTGTTGCAAGCTCCACCCCGTAGCATCGGCAGGCATCGGTCGTTGTGCTCGCAGTGTTCGTGCCTTTGGAGTTAGGCCTGTCGCGCGCTGTGGTGCCTAACTCTGAGCGGCGGAGCTCACGGGTGTGGAGATTGTCGCCGAAGCTACTGCTGAGCAGCCAAATGAAGATTCTGCCGAGGTGGATCCCGCAAGCGCTGATGATGCCCCGCTCTCGACATCAGCTGAGGTCGTAGCTGCCTTGGCCCTTGTGCGCCGCCACTGCAGCGCGATTGAAGGCACCGGCCTATCACTTACGGATCGTCTGGACTATATTGAGGACGCAGTCGTCAAACACGCCATGGCCAACAAAAAGCAGGCTACTCTTTTTCAATATTTTAAACCAACACAATAAATACTATGTTTGAATCTTCAAGTGAGTATTTACTGCACCACGTTTGAACGGTTCGTTGGTTATTTTCAGCAAGCTGTTGACGCATTTTTTTCGCGATTTTTTTATATCGAATTCTGGATATATCGAACTATTTCACGATCGCCGCGCCATTCGATATATCGAGGTTCGACTGTATATCCTGGCAGTGAACTAGAATAATAGAAATCCACCGAATATTTTTCAGTTCACAGCTGAATTCTCCAACAGGTTCAGTCTAAATTGGCTCTTTTTCCCCGTTTTTTTTGTTTTTTTAGCATTACTACCTTTATATTCACTGCATAATATTTATTCTAGTTCACTGCATAGCTCCTGTCATTAGTTATACAAATGTCAAAGCTTTACTGAATAAAGCTACCCATTAGTCACTTATCGCAGCTGGCGTAGCTAGAATTTTTAATGCAATTTTTGACAAAGATTACCACTTTATAAATAAATATTCGATATTTTACACTGTATATAGCTGGTTATATTAAATAAGACATGCTGGTTTTGAGGAACAAGTTATTTCAGAAATACGCTGCCTGCCCTTAAAAAAATTTTTGTTTTTAAGTGGATCTGGCTCGTGTGGCATCGGTGAGCCGGTGCCTTTGTTCAGCAACTGAGGATGTTGGTGATATACTCATGTGGAGGCCACCTCACGGCCGGTGTAAAGGAAGTTTTGTTCGATGGCAAGACAAACCTTGGCATTATCTCTGGTGTACTAACATCAATACTCCAGCCAGTAAGCCTAGTGCTCAATAAACCCTTCAAAGATCGCATGCGCGAGCTCAAGATGCTGAGTGACAATCCCAAGATCCCCGCTGGCCACCTACGTCCACTGCTCGCGACCGTTTGTGGCTGGGTGTTGTCAGCTTGGAAATCTTTCCCGAAAGAGATTGTGTGCAAGTCCTTCCGCAAATGATAAACGCTGCATCAGCAACGCATTGGATGGAATGGAGGGCAATGGATTCTGGGACGTAACTATAGTGAGAAACAGAAGTCATTGGACTCAAGTTCGGACAAGCCTGAGTGACAGCACTTTGTGGCCTTGAAGGGCAGCTGGTTGTGTCGTGTATTTATCAAGGTAAGGGTGAGCCGCGATACTTTGCAATTAAAAAAAATTTCTTTTTCAGAGAATAAAAGTTGTGGGGTCAACCTTTATTGCAGTTTTTATGGCAATGCCACGAGAATGATATTTGCTCAAGAGATTGTTTCAACAACAACAAAAAATACTTTGTAGGTTAGTTAGCTCATGACAAATATTCTCATTTTTCATTATAGTGTACTGTTCAAATTCCATTCGAAATTACTCTAACCAAATCACTTATCGCTTTCGGCCTAAAATGCACTATTGTCACAAGCCTAGTTATCACTCCACCTATGTATGCCATCTTAGGGTTGCCGAAATTTCAAAGGGCTTTGAAAAGGCGGTATGTTGTCGATTCCAAGCGTGGTCTTTAAATGCAGCAAGTTTTCGTTAAGCTGAACTTGAAGGAACCAGAAAAATGTGCTTCGTTTAACAGAGCTTCCGTTGCTTACCAAGAGATGAACAGGCATGGGGAATGAAAGTATGAAACCAATCATATTGGACTCAGTAGTTTTATTTAAGCCGAAGTTTCATTTCGGAGACTTACGTTTACAGAGAGCCTACTGCATACGTCTGTGATAAGTGATCTATCACTCTTGTTGTTTTACGAGAACTGCTGCTTCATATCTGTCCTCGGTTCGCTTTCTCCGTGCAGAGCTAAAGAGAATTACGAGGAGTCCGAGTGGTGTTCCATGGCGCAGCTCGAAGTCCAGCTCAAGGACATCGAGGCACAGCTGGACTCACAGTTTGGCGAGGAAAACAATGCACAAACTAGTGGGGCCACAGAGCAACCAGCAGGTGAGCACAACTTCGAAAAGCAACGACGAAGGGATGAGAATCAATCAGCTTTAAGACGTAGAAATTTTTACATTATCGATCAGAGGGAAACATATCACTGCTGGGTATGTGTTTCGAGTTGCCCTTTCCTTCTTCTGCGTTTGGGTCGCCATAGAAGGTTTTTCTCATGTATATATTCTGGTTCCTTTCAATAACCATTCAGTTCGCTGTCAGTGCACGTCCCCGTGTGCTTCTTTTGCTTTGTACCACATATATGCACTGCTTTTTTTTTCATTCTTTAATTGAAAGTACTCCATCAATGCAAATAGATTTGCCTCTGAACGTATGAACGTTTCCTTTGTTCAGAGAATGGGGTTGACTCTGCAACTGATGACTCAGAGGATGAAGACCCAGACGAACTGTACTGCGTGGCCTGTGACAAGTGCTTCAAATCTGACAAAGCGTGAGCACTGCATTTAGTTCTTTCTATGGCAACACATAATATTGCGGAATGTGCTCCGTGCCATCCTTTGGACTTATTTTTCAGCTCCCAAATTTAAACATGCTTGTCGTGCTTTACCCCAGTTGGGTTGTCTACAGCTGGGGTGGGTTACCTTTTATGGCAGAGCGCCAATTTGGATGAAGCTGTTACTGCGGGGGCTACAAGGTAAAGCTGGGGAGGGGGGTAGCTTTGCTGGAAAAGAGGGATTGATTGATTTGTGGGGTTGAACGTCCCAAAATCATATGATTATGAGAGACGCCGTAGTGGAGGGCTCCGGAAATTTAGACCACCTGGGGTTCTTTACGTGCACCCAAATCTGAGTACACAGGCCTACAACATTTCCGCCTCCATCGGAAATGCAGCCGCCACAGCCGGGATTTGATCCCGCGACCTGCGGGTCAGCAGCCGAGTACCTTAGCCATTAGACCACCGTGGCGGGGCACTGGAAAAGAGGAAATTGACACAAATGTCAGAAACTAGAGTTAGTGAATAGAAATAATGTTTGTTTATTTTCAGCCCGAATGTCACAAAGTTGCAATATACAGCCATAAGTTACCAGCATTAAACCCATTGAAGGTGAAAACTGCCATGTGGACCTTGGGAAAAAGAGTAACAAAGAAAAGGGGAGGGTTTCTAACATCATGCAAAAGGGCGCATGTGTCCCATGGGCAGGTCGCACACTGTCGACTCCTGGTGTACAGGATTTTTAGGTATTCCATATTTCTTGCTGCATCTGACTGGTTATTTTCACAAACAAAGGCTCAAAATTTTTGCCTTCTTGAGGGCAGATGCATTAGGTTAAAATAGGTGGCATGTTTTCATTAAGAGTCGTGGCGATGTGACAGATGTTTTCTGTCACGTGAAGACGTGGCAGGACTCAGTCCACTTACCACTGATGTAAGTGCAACTGGTTTCCCTTTCATCTCTACGCAGATTTACTTGAAGACTAAATTGATTCATTTCATTTGGGATAACTCTTTGCTAAGCCGAGTAGTTTTCTTCACTTAGTTCACACGGATTCATTCAGGTTTTCTTCATACTGTCATGATTCTATGAGCTCTGTGACTACTATTTTGCTAATTATAATTAGAAGGGAAGCAATGCAATGTTGTCAGGATATTCTAACATTTATCACAACTGTTGTGCTGTACTTTTATATATAGTCTGTGAACGCACCATCATTTCAAAGGGCACCTGCAAAAGCACTTTTCATTTTATTAACACTTTCATATACTAAAATGGTCACTGGAATTCCTTCATGTCTATAACACAGTGATCTGCTGAATGCTATTCACCTCGGAGATATGTGGACATGATTTTAACACGGTCTCACTCAAAATTCTTCCTGCTGCCCTGCTGTCGGTATCTAGTGGCTGTGGCACTCGACTGTTATCCCAAAGGTCATGGGATCAAATCCGGGCTGCAGTGGCTGCATTTTCAATGGACGCAAAACTTTTTTAGGCCTGTGTACTTTGTGTGCACGTTAAAGAATGCGGGGTAGTCGAAATTCCTTGTGCCGTCCACTATGGCATCTTTCATAATTATATCGTGGCTTTGGGATGCTAGACCCCAGATATTAAAAAAAAATCGCAGCATACCCATGGAGTGAATGATGATGAGTGGGGCGAAGCTTCGGAGGTTTCTATCGATAAGCAGTGAATAGTCCGTCCGCTGGCCGTGTCCGTCCGTCTGTCTGTCTGTCCATCCGTCTGTCTGTGTGTCTGTTTGTGTGTCTGTTTGTTTGTCCATCTAGTAAACACCCCAGGTACTGCCATCTCGCATCTTTTCATCATATATTCATCATGTACTAGTTCTGCCATCTAGCGGACATTCCAAGAACTTAACGAGAGGTGGCTACCTAACACAGTCGAATCTCGATAATTTGAACTCGAAGGGGCTTGAAGACTTGTTCGCATTAAAACAAGTTTGAATTAATGAAAGCTAAATAAACAGAGGGCTCTCCATGCAGTGGCGCATGTGCATTGAGCTAACACACGAGGGGGAAGTTTCAGAAGACTTACATTTATTCACAAATCACAGGGCATCCGTTATTAATTGAAGTAATCGGTGATGCGCGTCTGCACACGTTTTCCTTGATGTGAGTCAATCAATTTCGCATGCAGCTTGCAAAGCATTTCTACTTCCGCTTCAGCATTCTCGTGGCAAGAGAAGTTGCAGGCGGAAATGTCCAGCGCCGGCACTTTTTAAAAACGACGACGGTGACGACTGCGTAGCGGCCGCAGCATGGCCAGCAGGTGACGAGAAAGGAGGAGCGTCTCCACGCGGAGAGAAGTTGAGCGCCATGCTCCCTTACAGGCTGCGGAAATTAGGCGTCTTTTCTTTCCTCTAATCACAACCACCACCATTTGAGAAAAAAACCAACCATCCACGGCAGTTCTTTTTTTCTTTTTTTTTTTTGCTCCCTTCGTGGGCGTCCAAAGGAGAAGGGTTACGCGGCAGGGATGGGAAAGGGGAAAGCGTGGCAACGGTGCTTGAGAAACCCCCCTCCGGCCTTAAGGCGCAGAGCCGTGCTCTCGCATAGCCGTGCTTTCTTTCTTTCCTTCAACCACACATTCATTCAACCCAGCAACAGCTTTCTTTTTTTATTTTCCTCTCTCTCTTCGCGTGCGGCGTTGGAAGGAGAAGGGTCTTTACCTGGCAGGAGATGCGTGACACGGGCGTGTCGCAGATCGGCATTTGAGAGAGAGAAAACATTCGATTGCATCTTTTTTTTTCCTTTTCATTTCTTTCACGTGCAGCGTTGGGGTGTCGCAGGTGCCGCTGTTGGATTGGTCGGGGTGCTGAAAGCATTTTTGGACCGCGGTATGTTCGAATTAGCCGTCGCAAATGCTTGCACGTTCGAATTACCGGGCGTTTTCACCCATTGGAATACACATAGCTTTGACGGGACCTCATCGTGAGTTCAAATTAACCGTAAATTCGAATTATTCGTGTTCAAATTAATGAGATTCGACTGTACATACATCGACGACGCACAACCCACAGCTTAAGGAGCTGTGGGTCACCAAAAAATTTACCGTTCTCCCTGTTCATCAATGGTACACATGTCCTTACACTCATAATGTTACTGAATCGAAGAGTTATCAGTGGAAGTTACTGCATGCATTTCTTCAGATAGCTCGTACAACAACGAATACAGTTTGCCGAGTTTTGAGAAGCACCACACAAAAGTGTCAGAACCCGTTAATATCCGCCAGCTATTTATTTTCGAGTACCATATGCGTTTATTCAGTCGACCTGTACAACTTGCGTGTTGATTAACTGATTCAGTGGCTTGTCCAGCACTGCAGCAGCAAAGAAAAAAAGCATTGAGGGATCTTACATTCAGTTAGAAAACACACATTCGTATCCTTCTTTTATATATGCAGTACAACTCTTGTAAGCAAACGCAAGCAATGCAAGTTTTTCTCATATTTTGTAGCCTTTCCTGCTATACCGGCTGTCTCAAAAAATGTGACCAAGATTTTCAAAATTCAGGGAAAATGCAATTTTCTCGACACCTTGACAAATACCTTTTTTTGTATGCAATGGGCATCTCAAGATTGCTAAAGACATCATTTGGGACAGTAAATAAGGAACTTAACTTGATTAACTTTTAATAAGTGAAGTATGGCAGTTATGTCAAAGGGAGCATAGAAGTCCTTCATGGGGAGAACCCATTGCAGCTTTAAGATAAAAAAAAAAAAGTGGCCTATAGTAATAATTGCAAAGTAATGAAGTTCACGTCATTTAAGTGGCTAAACTGAAACCTAAATATGGAAGAGCCTTACTGCTGTATTCTTCTAAGATATATATAATTAGTAATTTACTGTTGTATTCTTCTAAGATATCCATAATTAGTAATTATTATTATTCCAGCCATCGAGCAACTTCCTTATGTGGATGGGTGGAATGTGCTTGCAAGCACTATAGCACGCATCATGTGTGTATGTTAATGACTGTGAAAGAACTACACATCTGTTGATCGCTATCTTGAAAAGTGATATTACTCTCATCGTCTTCTAGTTTGCTGATGAGTACTTCGATTCTAGTTTCACCGTTGAATTTCGCTGTAGTTTATTACACCACTGGAGGTCGTTTTTTTTAATACCTCAAAGCTGGAACGGTTTCTTCACATGAACTTCAATTCTCTTATTTGACACTACTGCCTAATCCCACCAATTAAACAACAATCATATTTCATTGATTACTGTCCCAAACAATTTTTTTAGCCATCTTACAAGCTACAGAAGTAGTAATTCTATAGGTGTAGAGGAAATATCTAATTTCTTTGTTTTATGACAATTTAGGGCACATATCTCGAAACACCCTGTAAACGAAACAAAATAAGGAAGCCATTTAAACGCCGAGTTTGAGCATATTGAACATTATCGCGTAGGGTTCCACATCGCGCAACATATACATAAAGGGGTCTCGCAACCGTTCGCAACACAAATTATGGTCAGCGGTCCGTGAAATTGTGAAGTTTACGTGATTTGATGCCAAGGTTCGTGAGACCTAACTTAAAGCCAGTGGAAGTGTTGGAGGAAATAGTCATGCATTAGTTTGACTTATTGCATTACAGTCAGTAATGCTGCTAATGTGCTTCTTCATAAGCCAATTGCAATGAGCCACTCAAAGCTACTAAGTATCTGCTAGCAGTGAGCATTCTTAAAAAGGTCATAAATAAAAAAGTGACAATATATTGAAAATTTTGTAGAAACGCCCCACATCTAAGGTCCTGCTAAACATAGGTCTGCTTTCACCAAAATGATTGTGTGCAGCAAGATATTTCAACCAGAAGTGAAATCAAGGTAGCTTATGTAATAGCAATGCTTACTTTACCATTAGCCCAGTGTTTGTGGCCTCTCTATTGTTGATCGTGCGCAGAAAGGGCAAAAGTCAGTGGGGTATTCAAACGAGGACTCAGAGTTGCAAAAGGTTAAAAGGAAAATAATGTGCGTAAGAAAACACTCTATTTGTATGAACTCTCTGTTGCAGATTTGCCAACCACGAGAAGTCTAAGAAGCACAAGGAAAACGTGCAGTTCCTCAAGGAGGCAATGCAGGAGGAGGAGGCACAGTTTGCTGGCACAGCAGCTCAGTCTGAAGAGGTCAAAGGTCAAGATGCCGAAAGTCAAGATGCCACTGCTGAAGGTCAAGATGCGGGAGACAGCGTGGAAACAAAGCCACCGAAAACAAAACATAAAAAGAAATCTCGAAAGTAAAAATTCATTCAAATTTTGAAAACATCATGGCTTCTGGCTTGTGCGTGATGGTTTCTTGATGATTGCCATGGGTATAGCTCCATTTGTCAATGGAACTCAAAAACTCACAAGTCCTGCACAAGTGTGCCCGTTAGTGCATACCATGTTGAGCTGTGTGTTATTGCACTTGCTCGGTGCAAAGGTACTGTACTAGGTTTCAGATTGGCTTTACAGAAATGTATTGTATATTGCTACTAATTTCTACCAATCAGGGATGTGATCATGTGCGTGCACGTGCTCCTGTGTTACTTCTCATGAGAAAATTTTTATCGTATCTACAAATTGTCCCCTCCGAACATTTGCAGAATCTCAGGTTATTGGATGCCTAGTTACGGACACTCAAATTGCCCCTCGTTGCTTTGGGTATGACTAGAGGAGAAAAAAAGGCTTTATTGATGCAATCAACTTGTTACAACTCTCAACTGCAGCTATAATCAGATGGTTACATGCTTGTTGGTGTGTACCCATTCTAAAACGTTTTTTTTTGTGTGTGTGTGAGAATTGCCATAGAACGCAAAAATGTTTTTGCATCTTTGCGGTTCTAGAAAGTGCCAGTATATATGACTATATGAAATTAACAGGTGATGAATCCAAGAGCAGGTGTGTGGCGGAAATTCCGTGTTAAAAGGGTAAGGATTTAAGTGGATGAATAGAAAAAGTGCCACCAGTGGGGGCTACACCTGCAACCTTCGCTACACATGCAATGTTCTGCCAGCTGTTCTGTGGTGGCCATACTCATACATGTAATACTGGGAGTGTCGGCCAGTGCCTTTTGTGGACTTGACGTATTCATACGGGATGTGAGAGTTTATTAGTAAACTGGCAATAAATCTTCGCAAGAAGAGTGTTCCACACTTGCTCTCATGGTTTTGAGTAGTGCTGGCTAATTAGTTGATGTTCACACGCACGGAAATACCCAGCAAAGTCGATTGAAGAGCCATCGTAGTCCAATTGGTGGGGTATCCAACGCATTTCTTGAAGGTTATAGGTTCAACATGTCCAAATCGGTGGTAAAGTTGCTCTTTTTCCCCCATACTTGGCTTCTTCATCTGTTGGTTTGTTAGGTTGTGTCTAATGGGCCATTAATCTATTGCGATTCTTTTTTACGCGTGACAGCAGACATGAAACATTCGTCCTGAGCCAGATGGCGTCATATACTCTGTGCTCCCATACGACAAAGAAATGAAGAATTACACCATCTCCCACTAAAGGGAAGTGGGGGGATGCGAAGCAGCGCTGGCGTTCGCTTGTGTTTCTATTTGTATGTTTATATTTGTATGTTTCCGTGTGTCTTTCATTCGTGTGTAGAGTTGTGTTTATGTTATGTTCCGCTCAAGTTACCACCCTTACATTTATGTGCATCACCAATGTGCGTGCTGCAAAGCGAACACCCAGCGCTACTAGGACAGTGCGACGGAGCGAGTGGGTGCAGCGTTATACAGGGTGTCCCACGAAACATTAGCCAGGGTTTAAAAATATGCCGGAACACCTAATTACGATTGGACCAAATACATGTTGCTCACCGTTGCCTGGAGTTAGACTATTTTTTGTGTTCTCAAATATTGTTTAATTGTTCTGTTTAAATAACTAAATTCTAAAGGAACGAAGATGCATAAAAAGTTTCAATGAGAAAGTCGTAGATCAGTTCGCAAAACGTCCAAATAAATAGTTTTGAACTTTATATTTGTTAATTATAGTGTTTTTCCTGCTAATTACAATCCCCACGAAGTACCAAAAAAATACCACGTGGCAAACCCACTCGTGCGCCATTGCGCACAGTGATTCTAGTGCTCCCTAATGTTCTGCGTATGAACTACCATAGCATTTGTCCTATTGTGCTGTCTCGGCAGGGGCGCAACGATAGTAGTGGCTTTACGATGAACACGTTTCGCTATAGCCACAAGAGCGATAACCGCTGTGACTGCTCATCTCAGTCGTGAACCGGTGTGAGGGAAGCATGTCGTTCGCACGTGGAACATTAGAGAGCACTAGAATCGTTCTGTGCACTGACGCGCAAGTGGGTTTGTCTTGTGGTATTTTTTTGTATTTCGTGGGCATTTGTAATTGGCAGAAAAACAAATTGCCAGATCCCACGTACAGAGGGAATTGTTGATATGCAAAGCACGAATGAGAAATGTTGATATGTCACTTTAAAATCAGCACAACGTTACGAGGTGGCGGTAAATGATGTCGTATATGACTTCAGTGTCAGGATGATCATGTTTGGATGTGTTGTACTTTCGTCATCTATCATCTATTCACGTCATATGATACCAAACTTAGTATATATGGAGCTAGCGAAACGGCCGCGAGCACGCTATGAGCGTGGTATGTTGTCATGTTCATACATGATACACGTGTCGGGATTATCATGTTTGCACCAATCATATATTTCGTCATCCATTGACGTCATGTAACACCAAATTTGGTATATGGGGGGCTATCAAAACGGCCGCGAGCGCATCATTAAGGGCCCAATATACTCCAATGCAGCGTTGACGCGCGTGCATGCTGGGCACAGTGACGCTACGTTAACAAAACGGGAGCACTCTATAGTCTCACACCAGGCGCGACCAGCGTTCGTCGGCACGGCCAGACGGCAACCAACACGAAATGCGACATGCTGTATTTCGCCCCAATGCGTTACCCAGACAACACTGCGTCTCCCTCTTGTCGTGACGGAGGGATACCGAATGCGCTGTAACGAGCATGTGTCAAAGCAACAGAGTGCGGCGCGCGCCTGCGAGTATATGGCAGGACAAACGCCTGGCATGGCAACGCCGGCGTGACGCGACGAAATGAACGCTGGCGAGCACGCGCACCTCATCACGTCGTAAAGTATTGGCGCCTTGATTGTGACATGCATTCATGTTTTCACATGCCACGCTTCTCATGATTATGTTTGCTCCAGTCACATACCTTTGTCATTTATTGGCGGCACGTAATACCAAATTTTTCATCTGTGAAGCTAGCGAAACGGCCGCGAGTCCATCATCAGTGTGGCATGTAGTCAAATTTTACTTGACACGCATGTCGTGATTATCATGTTTGGATGTGTCATTTACCTATGTCGTCCGTTCGCGTTGCGTAAAAATACGGAGTTTGGTACATGTGAAGCTAGCGAAAGGGCCGCGAGCGCATCACGACTGTAGCATGTAGTCATGTTGTCACATGACACGCATCTCATGTTTATCATGTTTGCACCAGTATCATACCTTCGTCATCCATTCACGTCCGTAATACCAAACTTGGTATCCAAGTGAAGCTAGCGAAACGGCCACCTGCGCATCATGAGTGTGGCATGTAGTCATGTTGTTACATGATGATCATGTTTTCACCAGTCACATACTTTCGTCATTCATTCATGTACTGTAATACCAAATTCGGTTTATGTCACACTTGCGAAACAGCTGCAAGCGCATCATGAGCGTGGCATGTAGTCATGTTGTGCTACACGTTGCGCATGTCATGATTTTCATGTTAGGGTCTGTCACTTGTGTTCGCCTTGCAATCATGCCATACCAGTTTTGCAACATGCCATGTGAACTAAACCACCGCAAAAGCTGCTAAACGATGAAATTTAAATCGCGACATTCATGACTTACATGTCATGATTTTCATGTTATATATAGTGAAATATGTTCATGCAGTCAGGGGATGCCATACCTAGTTTGGTATTGATACCATTATCGAAACGGCCAGGAGAGCTAAAAATCATAGGCGGCTAGCTAGCTAGCTAGATAGATAGATAGATAGATAGATAGATAGATAGATAGATAGATAGATAGATAGATAGATAGATAGATAGACAGACACGGACGGACGGACAGACAGACAGATACGCTCAGTTGCCGAAGTTCACTACGAAATGCTTCGTATTTAAAACACTAATAAATAACAGATATAAAGGTCAAAACTATCTAATTGTGCGTTTTGCAAACCGATCTACAACTTTCTCATTGAAATTCCATCTTTGTTCCTTCAAAACTTAGTTAATTAAACAGATCTAATAAACAATATTTGAGAACAAAAAAAATTGTCTCCAGGCAACAATGAGCAACATGAATTTGGTCGCGTCGTAATTACGTGTTCCGGCATATTTTTAAACTCTGGCTGAAGTCACCTGGGACACCCTGTATACGGGCGTACAGCTGTGGCAGAGAGGTAAACGGGAGAGTAGAAACGAAGCGGATGCAGCGTCTGCCATGTCCTTGCACTCACGGAAGGAGAGGCGGAGAGTTGGCGCATGTGCAGTGGGAGAGCGGATGGTCACTGAGAGACGGACATAGGCCCGAGCAAAAGCTGCTTTGTATCTTAAAAAAAAAGAAAAATCGCAGCATATCCACGGAATGAATGATGATGAGTGGGGTGAAGCGTCCGTCCGCTTGTCTGTCTGTCTGATCGCCCGCCTGTCTGCGTACTCGTCTGCCTGGCTGGTTACGCCTCACGCAGGACAAGGTTAGACTAAGAGGAGCTTCACCCTTGAAAAAATGGCTGTGGCTTAACTCAATTATGCCCGGGTGAGCGTAGCGAGAGGTGCATTGCTCGGCGTATCAAACAGAGATGGCAGAGTGATGCAGCCCGTAGAGCTGTGCGTCTAGCCGCCAATACGACGCAGCTGAACGACGTGAAGGCTTGCCGTGTGACGGACCATGTAATTCGGCCTGCTGCCTCTCCTTGGTTTAATTCCGAGGATGATGCTTGGCTTCATTCAATATCTCCAACCCACTTTCCATATCTGCTGACGAATGCCACCAAGCCGGCTCTTGCTCTGTTGCAACGCAGTTTCACCGGCTCCTTAAGGCATTAGAGTTCTCCGAGGGCAGATTATTAATCTAAACAAGGTCTTTCTTTCTCTTTTGTGTCCCTTTAAGTTAAATAAGGCTACTAGTTCATGGCCTTTTCTATTAAGTATATTATTATAGACCTTAGTTCATTTTAAACCGGGTTTGAGCACTGCTAGCCCTGGTATGGCCTCTAGTACGTGAGTGCTTTACAGCACGATCACGTCACATGAGATTTATGGATGCACAACGTGTGCCTTTTGTGTGCTCCGAAATTAGAAGTTTGAGTTAAAACTGGGAGTGGGAAACGGCCTGTTACTGGAGCGTGGTTGGGGTTTTACACGAAGAAATACAAAAAATATCAGCATATCCACGGAGTGAATGATGGTAAGTGGGGCGAAGCTTCGAAGGGTTTTATTGGTCAACCGTGAATCATCCGTCCGTCTGTCTGTCTGTCTGTCTGTCTGTCTGTTTGTCTGTCCGTTAGGTTAAAAAGTTTGAGCCTGCGGTGGTTTCCCACAATTCACTTTAATAATTTGTTTCAAACACCCGACAACTTGGCGAACTATTGAAAAAAAGCTAGCAACGGCGCCAGACCATTTGTGGAGGTCGGTTATTGTGGGACTAATGTGCGCATTATATCGATCAAATGTACTGATACAGCAATTAAGCCTTCCTGCGTTGGACTTTATTAGGGACGGCTTACTGCTCTCCCATAGTTGAGTGCGAAGTACTCAATATCGTTAAGCATTTTTTCTAAACACCCCTTCAAATGTGAGGCCCGCGCGGCGGCTTGGCGCCCCCCTAGTCCCATAGCAGAGTATCAAGTACACCAAATCGTTATACCCTCTTAAGTGCGAAGCGTTTCTTGGGGAACTTCGGCCACTTTGAGCGTATCTATCTACCTATCTATTTATCCGCCTACGACTTTTAACTGACCTGGCCGTTCCGATAATGGTATCAATACGAACGTCGGTATGGTATATTATGACTGTATGACGAGCATAAGTGAGTAGTCATAACGGGAAAATCATGACATGTTTGTCATGAATGTCATGATTTACATTTTATAACGTTGCTGCTCTTGCGGTGCTTTTTTAGTTCACATGAAATGTTGCGAAACTGTACGCTACGACATGACTGCATAGCGAACATAAATGACAGACCCTAACATGAAAATCATGACGCGTGTCATGTAACAACATGACTACATCTCACACTTATGATGCACTCGCGGCCGTCCCATTAGTTTTGCAAATATTAAATTTGGTATTACGGGACGTGAATGGACGAAGAAGGTATGTGACTGGAGCAAACATGATAATAACGAGATATGCGTGTCATGTAACAACATGACTACATGTTACGCTCATGATGCGCTCACGGCTGTTTCGCTAGCTTCACATGTATCGAATTCGGTATTACATGACGCGAACGGACGACATAGGTAAATGACACGTCCAAACACGATAATCACGACATGAGTGTCATGTAACAACATGACTACATGCCACACTCATGACGCGCTCGCGGCCGTTTCGCTACTTTCACATCTGCCAAATTTGGTATTACGTCTCGCGAATGAATGACGAAGGTACGCGACTAGTGCAAACCTGATAATTACGAGTTGTGTGTCATGTAACACTGCCACACTCAAGGCGCCAATACACTTTGACGTGACCTGGCGTGCGTGCGCGCCGGTGTTCGTTTGGTCGCTTCACGTCGTCGATGCGACGCCAGGCGCCGCTGGCCTGCCATATACTCGAAGGCGCGAGCCACGCTGCATTGCTTTGACGCATGCGTGTATGAGCGCGCACTGCGTCCCTCCGTTAAGTTCCTCCGTCACGGAGAGAGGCAGACGCGGTGCTGTCTGGGTAACGTCGTCGGCGCGAAATGCCAGATGTCGCATTTCGCGCCGGCTGCCGCCGGGCCGCGCCGACAGACGCTGGTCGCGTGGCTGCGCCTGGGTTTCGCTAGCGTGGCGTCACTGCGCCCAGCGTGCGTCAACGTTACGTCGTATATTGGGCTGTTCAAGGTGCGCTCGCCGCCGTTTCGCTAGCTTCACAAATACCAATTTTGGTGTGTCGGGACGTCAATGAATGACCAAGGTATATGACTGGTGCGAACACGATAACCATGACACGCGTGTCATGTAAGAACATGACAGCATACCACGCTCATGATACGTGCATGGCCCTTTTGCTAGCTCTACGTATACCGAATTTAGTATCACGTGGTGTGAAAAGATGGCGAAGGTAAATGAAACGTCCGAACATGATAATCATGATATGCAAGTCATGCACGGCATAATTTACCCTCACCCCGTAACGTTGTGCTGATTTTAAAGTTACATACCAACCTTGTTCACTCATTCGGGCTTCGCTTTTCCGCTGTACGTGGGATCTGGCAATTTTTTTAAACACACCGCAGAATGGCTTTCGCCTCTCCCATAGTAGAGGTCGAAGTACTCGAAATCGTAAACCATTTTTAGGGGCGAAGCTCCTTATGGCGTGACTTGCGCGTCCCTCGTAGTACGTAACTACTAGTGGCACACAACGTACGTTGGTGGCACATACCCGAAATAGGTATAACATTTCACCTCCAAGGTGGTGCCGGTGAGAGATTTCTTCTGTGCGTTGTTTAACAAAAAAAAAAGAGTGCTCAATGTACATGCCAATGGCTGCTAATGAGGAATGAGAGACAGGGGCATTCGGCTTTTAGTCTACGCACACGCTGCGATCCCCATTAGCAGCCATTGGCATGTACATTGAGCACTATCGGAAAAGAAAGGGTTGCTACATTATACTGGCTGGGTGTAACTTCCTTAGTTTTAGAAAGGTTTAGCGAGCGTTGAGTCGCAGGGCCATGAATACAATGAACTAGTATATACCATGAATGAATTCGAGGTGGTTAAAGGGGGGAAGCAGATACGAAGCGCAAGCCGTGAGAAATTAAAAACTGAATCCTCCTGTCTCTCATTTCACATTAGCAGCCACTGGCATGTACGTTGAGCACTATCTGACAGGAAAAGGTTGCTACGTTATACTCGCTGGGCGTAACCTCCTTGGTTTTAGAAAGGTTTAGCGAGCATTGGGCCGCAGTGCCATGAATACAGTGAACTAGTATATACCATGAACTCAAGGTGGTTGAAGGTGGGAAGTAGACCCGAAGCGCAAGCCGTAAGAAAGTGTGCGTGTGCCACCTCTCGTATAGTCCTTGGAATGTCCACTGAATGGCGGTGCTTCTATATGGGGAATATATGATAAAAAGATGCGAGATTGTGGGACTTGGAGTGTTTATTAGATTGACGAACGGACACACAAACAGATGCATGGATGGACGCATGAAAGGACGCAGGGGCGGATGCATGAACGAACGCAGGGACGGGCGCACGAACAGACGCATGGACGGTCACACAGACGGACGCATGGACGGACGATTGCTTCGCGCCACTCTCCATCATTAACTCCGTGGATATGCTGCCATTTTTTTTCTAAATACGCCATCGCATCACTCTGCTGATGAAATAAGCGGGACAGCGTAATAGTAGAGTGCATTGTACGGTAAATTATAAAGCCTTTTCTGTAAACAAATGTCATGATTTATTATATCTGTGACTCGGACGGCGTCCTGCTATCCCATATATAGTAGAGTACCAAGCATTCCAAATCGTTAAACCCTTTCACGAGCTTGCTCCTTTTGCTGGGGGCTTGTCTCTCGTCGTCGCGCCGGTGTGTTCGCTAGTGCTCATTGCTCCCGCTAGAGGGGCAGCTGTGCTCTTCGTTTCAAGAGCGCTCTTTAGATTTCGCGCCGCCGCTTAGGCGACGCTCTTTCGGCTCTCGGCTAGGGTGGCTATCTCGGCGTGTGCTCTAGTTTGATAAGACCAACGCCGACTAAATTTCAAGGCCGAAAGGCTGCCGCAGTGACGTCAGAGGTTGGGGACCCAGTTGCCCAACTGAGCATGCTCAGTAAGACTTTTTTTTCACATCTTTTATTCGGCCCAATCAAGTCACAGCAGCTGCGAGAGCGGGAGCGTTGGTTCTCCTAAAACGTGAACGAAACACAGGCTTTCCGCCGCGTTCGCGGCATAACTGCGCCCCCACCCTCTGACGTCATGGCGGCAGCCTTTCGGCCTTGAAATTTAGTCGGCGTTGATAAGACCCATTGGCCACCAGATCGAGAGGAGTCGCCTCCCGGTGGGAACTGGCTGAAGCGCGCAAGTCGGGATTGTTCCTTGCGTCGTCTGCTAGTCACGTCGCGTTTCTATGTGCGCGTACGTCATGCATGTTCTCAAAGTGTGGTTTGTCCGGTCATGTCAGCGGGAGTGTAACTCAGTAGGGTTGAGAGCTGGGCTAGTTGGTGAGACATCATTTAACCATATGGTGTAGTAGCGCAAATTTACGGGGACGAAGAGGACAAGAAAACACGACACTCGCTACACTCGCAACTAATTTTTATTTCAGAAACAGCACTTCATATATAACCCATAAGCCTAGCGACACAGAAAAGAACTACGAACACTGAATCATTGCCAACACAAGCTTTTGCACAGACTCAAGCGATAGTACACGGGATAGTTATGTCATCTAAAAGTGTCTAAGCTTATCTGCCGTGTACTATCGCTTGAGTCTGCGCAAAAGCTTCTGTTGGCAATGATTCAGTGTTCGTAGTTCTTTTCTGTGTCGCTAGGGTTATGGGTTATATATGAAGTGCTGTTTCTGAAATAAAAATTAGTTGCGAGTGTAGCGAGTGTCGTGTTTTCTTGTCCTCTTCGTCCCCGTAAATTTGTGCTACTACACCATATGGGAGTGTAACTGTTTCTACGCATGCCGGAAACGACGTACGAAAGAATTTGGTCTTGCTCGGCTGCCAATGCATTGTAATATTATCAGTGAGTGCAACTTTCCAGAGCGCTGTTTATTGTCGTCGTACCCTCCATACACCAGAATAATTTCACAGTGGGTGCCACTTTCTGCTTTAAGCGCATCGTAAAATGTTTTTGGCAGCCTCCTAAACACGAGGATTATTAAATGGTGTGTGATATCGGTGTTTAGTGACTCGGTTGTAAACAAAAACGAAACACTACGACATGCACTTGCGCGCTGTTGTAGGTGCCCAACTACTGCACTGAAGTTTATCGGTTATGCCAGGAGCCTTAGTTGTGTTTATCTGGCTGTGTTACCACTACACAGAAATATTACTATCGCATTACCTGTGACACTCCCATACTTAAACTGTATTTAAACAGAGTTGCCGTGCGCAACCGAGTTCTCAGATTTAAGAACGCTTTAGAGAGCCCAGATGATCAAACTTAATTCGGACGGCATGCCTCACACTAATGCTATATACTTTCACTGAATATCTTATCTTTTTACATTGTCTTGAGCGCTCGTGTGGCATTTTTATTGACCGCCTGTAGGCAGCGGTCATTTTTTGTTTGAGAGAAAACAAAATAACATGCTGCGAGCATTCCTTTATTGCGCTTTACTCGCTGGTAACAATAACGTTCGACAGGCTTCGTGCACCGATTAAGTAGAGAAGATCGTAGATATTTCCAGTGAAGTGCGGTAAACGCATTTTACTCGCTTACAATCTGCTCAGAACGCACGCAACGAAGCGCCGCAACGTCTATTTGTATACGCAGCGTGGACCGCCTATTCGCACTTCCGCGGAGCAGGTGCTGCCCCCTATAGCCTGATCTCGCCGCGAATATATAACGCTCGCACGTGCATTTACACTTTCTTTCGCCGGACATCACTCAGTGCGCTTCGATACTGCTACCCGCCGCGAACATTGAAGAAGCTGAAGTGGTAGAGCGGAGGGCTCACAAGGCGGCTGCAGCACGGGCTCCTCTGGGTCGGGGGTGGGAGGCAGCCACCCCCCAGTCATCTAAGGCGTGGGGGGAATTTGTCATACATTTACCTAATAGGGGTGGGAGGAGGCACTGCAACAAAACTACGCTAAAATAATAATAATTGTCGCAGTTTACCGTCCTAAAACCTTCGCTGCCCCTGATAAGGCACGTCTTTGTATGATGGCCTATAGTGGATGAACGGAGGATTCGCGATTTACCAGATTTAACCTTCGGAGCAAGCTCCTTGATCATCATTCACTTCGTGGATATGGCGTCGTTTTTATTGCGATAGCAATTATATGGACGCTCTCCGCTGGATTTCGCCGTCGGCACGGGCGTCGGCGTGGACGCAGGCGTCGATGTCACGCACCATATATGTATACATATCTATATATATGAAAACGCAAGAAAAAAAATTCCAGAAAAGAGACTCCGGCTCGCGGAATCGACGTTGGACCGAAGAGATACCTTCTGCAATGCCGCGAGGTACCTCCTGCAACGTTCAAAGGGCTAGCTATTCATATTTACCACTTACCGCTGTTGGCGGGCATTTCGGGGGGCGGGGGGCTGTCGTTCTTTTCGGTGTTATCAGCAAGATGGAGCAGTGAGTGCGCGGCGGCTCTCATCTCTCACGCCTACATTGGCCCGCGTAGAGAATAAGGGGGCGTAGGCTCGATCGCGTGCCCTTATCTTGCAGCGGGGAAAATCGTACGTCTTGGATAGCCTTTGAGTTTCATCGGAAAGCTTCTGTTGTAGTTACCGGGCGCGCAAAGGTCACTGCAATTGTTGCACAGCCTCCGTTTGCGAAAGCGGCGACTTTTGAGACAAAGCGAAGTAACAGCTAGACGCTAATTCGCGTTAATTTGTACCTGTGAGTACGTTTCGTGCGTCCTTTGTGCGTGAGAAACGTGGGGCACGTTTCGATCTGCTTGCCATTCTGCGCGTGACCTTCCTGTTTGTTGCTACCGCGTTTATTGCTTCGCCTTTGTGGCAGATGTGCCACTGTTTTTTCTAAATTTAACACATATTGGATCTTGACGCCCATGTGATTGGGACAGTATATATCGTTGTAGTTCACGCGCTAATATGTGTACCTTTAAAGGGATACTCAAAATCAAAACGATTTTTTCCTCGTATTAGTAAAACACAATTTCACAATACCAAAACACAAAACACCACCCTTACCATGACACGACGCTTAGTAAACGAGGAAATGCGCGAACAGAAAATGCTGGTGGCGAGGCCACGTGGAGATTCCCGCACGGAAATTTCGTAGCGTCTGCTGGGTCCTACGTAGCTTGCGATCGATGAAAATGAAGCGCACTGTAGTCTGCGGGTACCGTAGATTTAGCATATGGAGTTTCAGAAAGTTTCGTTGAGGCAATGCCATGAGAAAACCGAGAAACATTTTGTATCTTTTAAAGTCACGCACGGAGATGGACACGGATCCCGACTAACGTAAACGTCAAGATGATGAGGATGATAGGCGGCTTGGCAAGGATGCGGAACGCAAAGCCAAAGCAGCGACAGCAATACAAGCCTGGCAGCATATTGCTATCTATCTATCTATCTATCTATCTATCTATCTATCTATCTATCTATCTATCTATCTATCTATCTATCTATCTATCTATCTATCTATCTATCTATCTATCTATCTATCTATCTATCTATCTATCTATCTATCTATCTATCTATCTATCTATCTATCTATCTATCTATCTATCTATCTATCTATCTATCTATCTATCTATCTATCTATCTATCTATCTATCTATCTATCTATCACTGTCTGTGTGTGTAATCCCAATTAAGCTGAGTCAAGCTTCCTTACGGGTTGCAGGAATAAGCACCTTTCCCCTCCTCAAAAGACTGTACTCGGTTACGAGCTATGAAGAAAAGTCCACAGCCATCCCTGTCCTTCCCACAGAGAATTTAAGTGACCCCCTCCAACAGATCGCTGTCATTGTATTGTGATATATATATATATATATATATATATATATATATATATATATATATATATATATAAACAGGCTCATAAAGGGTGTACTCCGCACGCCGCCATGGCCATTGGTGGCGCTGACTGACACTCCCTCGTAGAGTTACTGTATGTGCTACCTAAAGGTAGCATATGCAGTAACTCTACAGTAACTCTACTCCTACGTTTGAAATTCACACATATACCCAATTGAGTGGGTGGGGGATAACCACCATAGCAGCTCAGTGGTATAGCATCGAACGCGTTATTCGAAGGTCGCAGGTTCGGTTCCTGCCCACGGCCAGTTATCTTTTCAGCCATTTTTCTTTCTTCGCATTTACATTAGAGTGCAACCTAATAACTTCCCCTATAGAATCCTTTTATATATATATATATATATATATATATATATATATATATATATATATATATATATATATATAGAGAGAGAGAGAGAGAGAGAGAGAGAGAGAGAAAGTGAAAAGGCGCAACAAAAAATAAATCAGAAGAAAAATGCAAAGGCAACTCCAGGGTGCCTTTAACCTGCCGCAGTTTAAAGCAAGCTACCCATTACACAAAATGCAGCCGTATACGAAAGACACACTGACCCATAGCCACTTTCAAATTTATTGATTACGGTGTCGTAATCCACAACTGAAAATTCTCAAGTAACATCATACAATAAACGGTACGCACTAAATGGTTGAAATACGCACTAGGGACATGAAGGGTATCACGGTCACGTTGAGCCCTTAAAGGGCAAGCTTAAGGATGCCCCAATTTTTTTTTCGATCCCGTGTACAGTGTACGTACCGTGCTTCTGGGAGCATACCGGTAACACGATGACCAAGAACACTCATAATATTCTTATTTTTATTCACATATAGTGTCGTCATTGCATAATTGTTGTTTATAACCTCAGGGACCGATTCATTTCTCACCCTTCCCATTAATTCGAAAATTTCCCTTTGATATCTCAAGCCTGTTTTATGGTCGATCCCCCGTAGATAGTAGGTGCTAAGAATCAAGGAACAAGAAAGCAAGCAAGATTTTAAGAATAAATTCCTTTCTTTATTTAAATAATTATATGCATTAAATCAAGCACCGCAATTGCTTAGGTCAACGGTAATCTTTTTATTATATCATCTTCATTATTCTAAAACTGCACAATATATTATAAAACCACTCAATTGGCCTATCTTCCTCGGTGGGTATGTGCCACGGACAATAGGTGAACAAGAACAACACGAGTGAGCTACGCCATGGGATCCCCGACCCCACGCGACGAGCTCATCAACCGGCTGGTGGACCGGCGACCAGCCTGCGCCTCGCACAATATGTATCGCTCGGGCGACTATGACTTCATCATCCTCCTCGCCTTCCTGGCCGCGGTGGTCGTGGTCTTCGTGCTCTTCTTCCAGTACGACTTCGGCCAGAGGCTGCGCCAACGCGCGAGGACGAAGCAGCCGGCGTTCACCTACCACGGCGGCATTGCCAGCACCAGTCCGTCCGACCACCATGCCGCCAAGCCTGGAGCGCTAAGGGAAGAGTCGGCCTTGTCGGAAGAACCTCATCCGGAGGTCACGATGCCCAAGGAGCGCGACGGTGAGTACATGCATAGCCATTTGAACTTGAAGTCACTTTGAGCTTATTTTTTACCCCAGATAATTTCACAATGAATGGTTCGGACAGGGAGAAAAAGTTGCAAGAAACAGCTTGACACCGTCACACGTCCGCAGGTTCACTGTGGCAGCTAGATTGCACAAGCAAAATAAATTTCGAGAAAGTTCAAACACGCAATGTACATGCTGTGCATCGGAGCAAAAAGTTATACAATGAGAGAAATGTTATTACGGACGTACTTCACATATCATATTTAATATCGAACTCTTAGAGAGGTTACATACATTTCTGCGTTGTCCCCAGCTGGGATAGCCTACAAAATACTATTGAGCTGTGGCAAGTCCTATACACCGACAGTGGAGAACTCCCATGGGACGCGCTCTCCATTACTGGGGGGAGGGGGGTTTATTGCAGCATCTTTCCCCCATCCCTTTTCCCGGGTGCGAAAGAACGCAAACTCGGTGATGTATTCAAAATTAAAATGGGACGATGACATACTTCTCCCAATGGCCAGCCTTTGGTTTCAAGTTTTCGAGGTGTAAAACTAGGGTGTAAGCAGTTCTTCGAACGAAACATCAGGAGTCTTCGGCCACCATTGCGGTGAAAAGAAGAACCTACATGACCATGTTCCAGCACTTGAAACAACGCCGGAATGGGTACTACAAAGGTATAGGGCAGAAGATTATTGGGGAATGGGGGGGGGAGGTTTGCACCCGCTCCTGCTACGAGTCCCCCTGCGTGTGCACCTATGAGAGTACATGGGATGCGTTTAAGTACGCGTGACGTATGTCCCATGTACATAAACCATGAACCATGCGCCGGAGCCGCTCGAAGTGCGTCCCAGGAAGGGAGCACCATCTGTAGAGGGATTCCGATATGATTCCTGCGGTCACAATCGCCAGAGAGTAAATAAATAAATAAATAAATAAATAAATAAATAAATAAATAAATAAATAAATAAATAAATAAATAAATAAAGATAAAACATTCCAAGGAGAAAGCCCTCTTCGTCTTCTCTTCATCTCAGTCGACTCAATTCTAGCTATCGTTCCAGGAAAAATGCTGTTTCCTACATGATTCTGCACTGCCTCCAGAGTCGCGTTTAAACAGCGCAAAACAAGACAGAACGCCAAAGGAGACAGACTGTGGTAAAACGGGGAGGTGGGCGTGTTGAAAGTGATTGATACTACTGAAGATCAGTGCGAAACACGACGGAAACGTGAGACGAAGACGGTGCCGAAGGAGCGCTGATAACTCCACTCGTAGTGCGCCCGTCTCGTATTGCGCCTCTGTCGTGTCCACGCTTATTTTTACAAGTGCCTCGAGAGGCAGCAGGACACGAAGTTATAACTTCTGTTTCTGCGCTCTTCGCTTCTGCGCAGAAACAAGCATCTGTTTTCGTGCCTCACGGGGTTACAGAGGGTCCCCGGGACGAGCCTTCCTATGACCGGGTGATGATGCCATGTGATGACGTCATCACGTAACGTGACCTTATTAGTCGTCACATGGTCCTGCCCGGATTACGCCGCGAATTTCGACAATCTCTATGACGTCATGTGGTGCTATCACAGTGTATAGTATGGGGACATCAGATTGATTGATATGTGGGGTTTAACGTCCCAAAACCACCATATGATTATGAGAGACGCCGTAGTGGAGGGCTCCAGAAATTTTGACCACCTGGGGTTCTTTAACGTGCGCCCAAATCTGAGCACACGGGCCTACAACATAAACGCCTCCATCGGAAATGCCACCGCCGCAGCCAGGATTCGATCCCGCGACCTACGGGTCAGCAGCCGAGTAACCACTTGACCATCACGGCGGGGCTATGGGGACATCAGGTTATTTCGTTTAATGGCTCGTGTTGAACGCGACGCCCGTGTGCTGATGAGTGTTGGCGCGCAGTTATCACGTCTAAGCCGAAATGCACTGTCTTATCTTCTGTATCTGTGCTCACCGCAGCCACTGGGCTGCGACGTCGCTGAGTCTAGAAATACGAGTGGAAATGAATGCCATGAGGGCTTTTTGATTTGTGCCTTCTGGGAATGTCGTATCACCGGGGTTATCTTCGATTGTGGATGGGCATTGGTCGTAGGGTTACTGCCGTCCGCACCAACATGACATGGTGTCAGAAAGTTAACGAGTCGAGGCACTCGCGTAGGGAAACGAGACGTCGTCAAAAGGTAAATGTCATGTGCAACGCGTGGCGTGTTGCAACCGCTGCAGCTGGACTTCAATAACGTATCAGAGTGGCCGGCGAAGATACAGACGTTCGACGATTATCACTTCGCGCCTGGCTTGAACGAGTGCTCGGAGGCACAAGTGCACTCTCTGCTCTGTACCGTAGGCCGACAAGCACGGGGCATATTTTGAACGCTCAACTTTTCGGAAGACGATGCGAAGAAGCTTGACGTCGTCAACAAGAGGGTTGGCGTCGTTAAAACGGAGTTTGACGAGTACTTCGTCAACGACCGCTTCATCAAGGAGTACTTCGTGAAGAACTGGTGCATAAGAGCGCTCGCTTCCACAGAAGACAGCAGGTGGCCGGAGAAACCGCGGACTGGCACTTCATGACAGCGCTACATATTCTGGTGCGACTTCGGCAGCTGCAAGGACCGCCTCGTGAGGGACCGGTTCTTTGTTGGTCTTCGATACAGAAGTGAAGCAATTTCATGGTGTGGAAGGCGCCGGCAACGCTTCCTTGTTCCAGATCTGCGGCAAGGTGGGAGTTAATGCCGTCGGGCATCAGACGAGCTAGCAGTGCATAGTCTCCAGAAATCAAGGTTCTCGCTGCAACTTTTGCGGGAGCCGCGGCTATGTCAGGACTGCCTGCCCAGCAGTTGTGGCACAAGAGTGCCACAACTGCGGCATCAAGTGACATTTCAAGAAAATGTGTCTCAAGAAGACTTCACAAAGAAGACAGGTACGGGTCTCTTCAGTACACATGGACTCCTGTGACGTTTCTTTTTTCTTTGGGGGGGGGAGTGTCAATGTATTTTGCGCAAGGTCGCGATTTGCCCTCATAAAAGGTAATGACGTGCCAGTTTTCGCCAAGGTAAATGCGGGTGCCGGTTTCAGTAGCACCGCAGTGTTTTCCAGGTTTACCCACCGAACTAAACAAGGCAGACAAGGTACTCGCGAGAGCCATTGGGGCCCGTCATACGAGGCAGATGTTCAGTGGAAAGTAAAAACTTCTCGCCAGGTGTTCTATGTTGTTATTGCTTTGCGCAACGCTCTGCTCAGTTTGCCTGCTCTCGAAAGAACAGGCCTAGTCAAGTTTCAGGAGCATGCTAGGAAACACAATAAGTATGAGGCCTTCCTCTCACGAGCTTTTAGCAGTCAGAGTGTCATAAGCAGAATCGGAGGCCCCACCGAATGATGCACTGGTATTGTACCGGTCGTAAAAGCGGCTCCGAAGAAGTCAGGCTGTGCGTCGACTTGTCGCAGCTGAACAAGTCTGTTTGGAGCGAAAGGTTTGCGCTACCGACTGTTGGTCAAGCGTTCGGTTCATTGGCGGGGGCTAGGCGGTTCTCAGAACAAGATGCGAATTCAGGCTTTTAAGAGGTTTGCCTATCGAAGGACTGGGAGAAATTAACCACATTTATTTTGGGCGCTATTGTTCTACAAGGCTTCCTTTTAGAATTACCTCAGCGTCGGAATACTCCCAAAAGTACATGACCAAAATATTTCTGGGCCTACCTGACGTAGTAAACCTAATGGACGGCATCGTTGTCTCTGGTGGCACTGAAGAGCAGCACGACGCAAGGCTCGCACATGTTCTTGCTAGATTGGTTGAAAATGTCAGCTTAAAGAAGCAAGGTGCCTTCGGGGTGACCTAATTCTCCTTTTTATGTCATCTCCTGAGCATAGACGGAGTAAAACTGGACCCTGCAAAAATTGAGGCCGTAAAAAACCAGAGCGTCTCCACAAAGTTACCTACTTACGTGGTGTTTTGGGCAAGGTCAACCTTTCCGGAAGATTTTTTTCCTAACTTGGTGCACGTAACGGTCCTCCTAAGCTGAATTCAACCGAATAAGCTTGGGGCCCCACACGGAACATATCCTTCGAGAACCTGAAGAACCTAAGCTGTTCAGCTATGGTATTGTGTGACCCTAGACTTCCAACGATTTTTTCAGCAGACGTTTAGTCTTACAGGATTGGTGCAGTCCTTTTCCAGACGCAGCGTAATGGTTAACGAAGATCCGTTGCGTTTGCCTCTCAAGTGCTCACGAAAGCTGAGCAGCGTTGTGCTCGTCAAGATTTGCATGGGAGTTAGTAGGAGTAGATCTTTGGCTTATTTAAGATGGTCACTATCTCATTGTGGTAGATGATCTCTCCCGCTACCTGGAAGGACCATTGCTTCCTTCCACTTATACGCCTGCCGTTATCAAGAGTACGAAAATTATTTTTGCACGCCATGGCACCCTGGAAAGAGTGGTGACAGATAATGGGCAACAGTGTCATGTCCCCATTTCGACCGATTTGGCGATCACTACTGTTTTGGTAACACCACCGTAAGCCGTAATAAATGTAGGCCATGCGATTTCGCTCTGCAAAGATATCAATAAGTTTACACTCCCTGGTTAATTGCAAGTCGGCACAGACATGTCTTCATACTTCATAAGTTTTCGTACGTTCGTCCGCACAGCTCATAAGTCTTCGATATACCCTTCCAGTTCCTGAACAGCCAATGACCCTCACGCGGGCAGAAGAAGCGCTGACAATGATGGCACCGGTTGCGACCGAGCGGACATTGGGCAGTTGTGACATGCTGGACTGTCGAGAGATGACCGAGGAACTACGCGCCACCCTGGACGACCGAGTTAGCCCATGCAGCGACTTCTACCAGCACGTGTGCGGAAAGTGGGTCTTAAGCCACACGCCCGAGCTCGGTGAGCGCCTGCTTGTGTTTAAGCAAATTTGTTCAGCGCAAGTTGTTCGGGTTTACAGCCTGCAGTGCTCTTCGCCGAACAGAGGCTATGGGTTTTCGCGGGGGACCACTTTCTGTATCTTTTTGAGCAGGTTACAATGATATACAGCTATACCTAAAGGAGACACATTACAAAATTCTCAAAGCATAGCACTACACTTGGCAAGTCTGGCCGAAATTTCTCTCTCGGCATAGTTGAAAGATCATATGAACCTCTCGCACAATACCAAAAGCCCTTGTACTGCCCGACATGGGTACATGTTAAACAACTCTGCCTGTAGTCTTTTTCTGTTTCTCTCTACTTTGATTCACTAGAATTCGCGGATCGTGTGTTGTGGGCCTATCGATACGGGTAATATTATGAAAAATTTAACTGCACTCGGTACGGACGCAGACTACCAGACTAACAACTGTTAGTTCAACACTGCTAACTGGTAAATGTTGTTAACGTGGATTCAGTGTTAAAAGTCGCTAATGTGCATTTGTCCTGTCTACTTATTTTCTGGTATCACTTGCAGGTGTCACCATAATAACCACAAGAAGCTAATTGTTCTAGAAAATTTACCAACGATTATAATACTGTATGGACCAAATTATGATCTCAGCTGTTTGGCTGTTGTGATAAGTGGAGGCAAACGCTCCCGCTCCGGCAGCGCGCCACTCCTGATACTGGCATCGGCGGCGATAATACTCTGCTTGCGCAGCTCAGTTAGAGGCAGTGGCAGACTGTGCACTTCTGCCGATAGCGTCGCTCATTGTTCAGGAAGTACTGGCTGAGATTATATTGTATATAGGAACACGGTTGATACAAAACGAACTCTGTGTCTAGCGTGGCTGGAGTAGAATTTGATGTAGCCCATTTTACATCAAATACCACATCAACTGCCACACTCCCGATCAGCGTGACTTCCACGCTGAGCGGGAGACCGCAGGCGTCAGTGCGTGCGCATTCCACAGCAGCGGACGCACCAAGCCGTGCATTGCTGTAACGCCGCGGAACCTACCGTCTCGCCACTGTCGTTCCCTCCTCCTCGCACTCTCTTCGCGGTCTTCCCTTCCACGCTCCGCTGCGCTCTGCTTTCTTTTTCTTTCACCCTCGTTCGCTCTGCCCATTGCGCCAACATCGATGCCACTCTACACCACAACAAGCACCTGAGAGCTGCGCTCTAAAACACATAATACTGATAATAATAAGTGTTGAGGTGCAAAATCGCAAAAAAAAACCAACATATGATTATGAGAGACTTTGTAGTGGACGGCTCCGGAAATTTAGATCACCTGGGGTTTTTTACCGCGCACCTAATTCTAAGCACACGGGCCTCAAGCTTTCTCGCCTCCATCGAAAATCCGGCCGCTGCGGCCGGGATTCGATCTCGCGACCTGCGGATCAGCAGCCAAGTGTCTTAGACACAGACCGCCGTGGTGGCTGGGCTCTAAAACAAGACAACATGATGATAGACTCGTCCGTGTTCCAGTCATGCGTTCTATGCTCATGAGCACAATTATTTAGGTCATGTATTACGTTTCATGGTTCAGAATTGTCCTAAATAATGGAAATGATGTTCTAAGCACCACACTCTGACTTGACCAATACGTCGTTTCTTGATTGACATTCTCGCAGGAGAGGCGCTGGTCTCCGAGCGTACACTGCGCCGTCACCGACTCGAGCTCCAGCTTCTACACGAGCTACGCGCGGGCACCGACGACGGCTCGATGAGATGGCCGCTGCACCTGTGGCGCAAGTGTAGTACCGCCACAGGAGAACCGCATTCGCACGACGTCCTGCGCACTATATTTGCCATGCACGGGCTGGCTGGCTTTCCTTTCGGTGCGGCCGACCGCCACAGGGACCTCTCCACCACGGCTGCCAAGTACGTCGTTCAAGTGAAGCGAAGTTTATTTTGAACATCAAGTCAGTCGTAGATGGCTGTCGTAGACGTAGCTCGGTGAACTCCCTCATGATTCGACTCACTTGGGCTTGCTCAGGCTCAGATCGAGTCGTAAGTTTGAGTCTGAGTGAGTCCGGATGAGCAATATTTTTTTTAGTTTGGATCTTTGCAAGGCCGCTTGAAGAAACCTTTTGTAAGTGCGAGTTAGAACCTCTCGAAATAATAACAAAGAACGCATTACACACACAATTGTGTTGATCACAATTGCAAACACACGAGCTGGGGTTCAATCAGGGAAAATGCTGTCGCAGGCGGCTTAGCAGTACCTTACTGCCTGCGTAAGGAAGTACGTGGTGGATGACACGTAAATCTGACAATGACTACTAAATATGCACGTGGTATGCATTTACTATATTCTTTTCATTTTGCATATGTAGATGATGGGTTGATGACTCATCGCTGCCTAAGGTCTGACGATCATACCAGCAGCATTGTAATAGATAAAATAAGTAAACATTACATAAAACGAAAAAAAATGCCTGAAAAATGAGACAATATACCCATTAAAAACTATCTCGGAAATTAATAAGCACGACTAAAAAAACAAAATATAAACGAAACGGTCATTCCTGAAGACAGTGAATAAGTTAGGGTATGCATTTGTTCCACCCATCGTCCGACGATAAAAAAAACAGGGTGCTGTCGCAATCGGCGATCCCAGCGCTCGTCAACATCGAGATAGTCAAGATGGCCGCGGAGGATGTTCCGATGGCGGGTGGTCAGAAATGCGTAAGCAAGAAGGCCAGGAAGGGCTCCTCGGTTACGGCGGCACGACCTCGTCGACGCTGGGTCATCCGTGTGGGGGCGCCGCAACCACTCTTCCGGGAGTTTGTCAGCATGCGGAACGTGCAGGATGAGTGGTTCATGGCGGCCGTGCAGAGCATCTCCGGTAGACGAGACATGCCAGAACTGGTCGAAGTGAGTACTATATCGCTCCCGCGCATTACGGCTCCTGATTTAACGCTGTGCGCGAGGATTTGACTGATAATATCAATTGAGGACACATCATGTCGTGTTTGTCGGCGTCCTTTAAGACGCCCGGATTGGAAACTAATTACGTCACAGCCATTCACCTGACTAGAATGACGTAACGTCATGTAACTACTGGTCACGAGACATGTTGCCGCAAAAACCTCGTAACAGCTAAGCCGCAATATGTTTCCGCAAAGAACTACTTAACACCTAGTTACGTGACATGTTCCCGCACCATCTAACTAGTACGGTGACATATTACGTGAAGGCACACGAGAAACTTGGTGTTCAAAGATATATTTACACAGCGCCAACGCGCAAGCCAAGATGGAGAACACGAGCTGTGCCCTACACCAAAAAACACGTCGTCATTCTCATCGCCTATCTGACCGCTTTAGGGGGACATTGACTCATGACATAACCCCCGGCTGCTGAAGCACCGTCTCGGTGCTTTCTATGATGTTGCCGAACGGTAAAGCTCAAGGCAAGATAAATGAACAATGTCTGTAGACAGTGAAGGGGAGGAGGAGGAGGACTCGAGCGGGGCTATCTCGTAGGTCACATCTGTCACCTGGCGCAATACGCGGTATGGTCCCGAGTAGCGGGAAGCAGTTTTTCAGAAAGTGCAACGCGCCCAGTCGGAGTCCACAATAGTACAAGAGAACCCGAAGTAAAGGAAACTTGGCGAGGATGGGAGTTGTAACGCTGCCGCTGCTGATCTTGCGATGCTAAAAGGCGCTGACGGGCAACTTCTCGTGCTTTGCGAGCTCTGGTGATAGCATCGCGGGCGTATTTGGTCGTCGAGTCGACGGCTGCCGGGAAGATGGCGTCAAACGGTAGAGTTAGATCGCGGCCAAACACGAGATAGAAAGGTGAAACACCAGCTGCATTGTGGCGTGAGGAATTAATTATAGGCGAACGTAACGAAGGGCAATGCAACGTCCCAGTCCTGATGGTCGGACGATACGTACATAGCGAGCATATCAGTTAAAGTCCGGTTGAATCGCTCAGTCAGTCTGTTAGTTTTCGGGTGGCAGGCTGTCGTAAATTTATGTTTTGTCTCGCAGGAGCGAAGCAGGTCGTCGATAACTCGGGATAGGAAATAGCGCCCACGATCTGTGAGGAGTTGGCGTGGGGCGACATTATGAAGTATGACGTCGTGCGGGAGAAAATCGGTCCGTGGCACAGCTGGTTGGTAGAGCCCGTGCCATGGCGTACCGGGTTGTGTGATCCGTTGCAACAGCTATCCACTTATTCCCAGAAGTGGACGCAGGGAAAGGGCCTAGGAGGTCAAGACCAAGTCGTAGGAACGGATTAAAGGGAACGTGAATTGGTTGGAGGAACTCGGCAGGGCTCCTAGAAGGTTTTTTTTCGGCGTTGGCATTGGTCACACGAGGCGACGTAGCTGCGAACCAAGCGATAAAGACTAGGCCAGTAAAATCGACGCTGTACACGGTCGTACGTCTGAGACAGTCCGAGGTGACAGGCAGTGGGAGTGTCGTGGAGCTGGCCGATCACGCTCACATGTAAGTGGGAAGGTACCACAAGGAGCAGTTCATGTCCATCAGGGCGGACGTTGTAACGGTACAGTGCCATCCTTGCGCACGAACAATCGAGTAAACGGATCGGGTGCCGCAGAATGAAGATTCTCGATGATGTTACGTAAGACAGGATCTCGGCGCTGTTCCTCACGGATTGACAGACAGCACACATGGTGCTTCATCGAATGCCTCAGGTGGGTCCACTGGATTCCGAGATAAGCAGTCAGCGCCATGGTTTAAGCGGCCAGATTTGTAGGACACCGAGTAGTTATGCTCTTGGAGTAGTTATGCTCTTGACCCCACTGGGCGCCCATCGACTAAGGCACCCAGTGGGGTCAAGGATGCGAGCCAGCAAAGTGCGTGGTGATCAGTTGTGACGGTGAAATGTCAACCATGCCAATAGGGTCGCAATTTCGCTACTGCCCAAACGAGAGCAGGGCACTCTCTTTCGGTGATTAAGTAGTTCTTTTCCGCTTGCGAGAAGAGACGACTGGTATAGGCGATAACGTGGGCGCAGCCGCTTTGATGCTGGACCAAAACAGCACCATTTCCGTGGCCGCTGGCATTGGTGTGGACTTCTGTAGGAACGGCATTGTCAAAATAAGCCAGAACAGGTAGTTCTGTTAGCAATTGAATAAGTGCAGAGAACGCCGTAGCCTGCGCAGCACCCCATGTGAAGGAGACATCTTTTTTCAGTAAGTTTGTGAGAGGACAGGCTACTTCCGCAAAGTTGTTCACAAAACGTCTGAAGTACGAGCACAGACCGAGAAAGCTGCGGACTTCCTTAGTGCAGGTCGGAACGGGGAAGTTCCGCACGGCTCGCACTTTATCGGGATCAGTGCGTATACCAGATAACTCGACAAGGTGGCCCAACAAAGTTAGTTGCTGGCGTCCGAAGTGGCACTTTGACGAGTTCAGTTGGAGGCCGGCATTACGAAACGAAAAACAGCAAGTATTGAGGATAGGCGGTCGAGGTGGGCCTCATATGTCAGAGAAAAGGCAATAACGTCGCCAAGGTAACATAGATAAATTGACCATTTGAACCCATGCAAAAGAGAGTCCATCATCTGCTCGAAGGTGGCCGGAGCGTTGCATAACCTGAAGGGCATGACCTTAAACTGGTAAAGACCATCGGGCGTGACAAAAGCGGTATTCTTGCGGTCCATGTCGTCGACAGTAATTTGCCAGTACCCTGATCTTAGATCAATAGAAGAAAAATACTTAGCTCCGTGAAGACAATCCAAGGCGTTGTCTATGCGCGGTAGCGGGTAGACGTCTTTTTCGGTGATCTTGTTCAGATGTAGGTAACCAACACAGAATCTCCAAGTGTTGTCCTTCTTTTCGACAAGAACTACAGGGGAAGCCTATAGACTACATGATGGCTCAATTATGTCTCTGGTGAGCATTTTGTCGACTTCTGCTTGAATTATGTGACGCTCAGTTGGAGATACGCGGTATGGCCATCGATGGACAGGGGAGGCATGACTGGTTTCAATGCGGTGCTTTACAGCAGTGGTTTGACCTGGCGGACGATCAGAAAAGTCAAATATTTATTTATTTATTTATTTATTTATTTATTTATTTATTCATGATACCTTACAGGGCCCGATAGGGCATTGAGTAAGGGGAGCAAGTACGGAACAAAAAATATCAGAGAAAAATGCATTAATGAATACAGGGAAGCAAAATTGAAAAAAAGAAAAAAGAAAAAAGGGTACAGTGCAGTTAAGGAACTTTTTCCAAAAACATATATGTATACATATGTATATATATATATATATATATATATATATATATATATATATATACATACGTAATGTGCAAAGCATTTTCAAACAGAGGAACAGCATTTCTTATTCCATGAAACATTTTTCGCCAATCACACACACTCGCAAAGGAAATACGACCAAGTATGACTCAAGGACGTGAAGGAGTGCGTCAGCTTGATGTGGCAAAATGTCTGACGCGATCATTTTTTTAAACGTCAGCAGACGGGCTTGCTTGCGAAGATCGAGCATACGTGTAGCTACAGTGTCCAGCATCGTTCGAAGAAAGATCTGAGATGACGCATTAGTCAGAGGGAGTCAGCATGGCGAGGGCAATTCTACGCGGGAGCACTTGAGGACACAGATCAAAGTTGTGCACAGGAATGCAGGCACGGTTTGCACGTAACAGAATAACAGTGTGTGAGCGCTCGTGCTGTGTGCCTCTTCTTTGCTTTGTGTCTGTGTTTACCCCAGCGCTCCCAGTTCGCTGAACCATTAAGGTAACACTGTGTGTCAAGAGAATGGATGTGAAGGGTGCGAGCACATAGTCGCCATCAGATACAGGTGGTGAGGGCGTTACGGTGATGCAGGTCACAGTTTGCGGTGGCAAACGGATGTGCTCAGCATAGCAAATACGAGCTTTGGGTGGACTGGGCGAATCAATCGGGTACGGTAGGTCAAGTTGCACAGTACCAGCTGAACAGTCGATGAGGGCGGAATGAGTGGACAAAAATTCAAGACCGAGAATCACATCATTGGTGCAGTGAGAGAGAAGAGTGAAGAGAACTGAAGTTTGACGGCCGGCGATAGTAACGTGTACAGTACAGATGCCAATAACAGAAGCCATACCACCATCAGTAACACGAACACTGTGTGAAGGGGCTGGAGTAAGGACTTCCCTTAAGCGGTCACGAATGTGCAGGCTCATCACGAACATATGGGCACCAGCGTCTACCAAGGCTTTAACAGATATAACCATCCACTTCAACGTTGATCAGGTTCTGATTGGTCGGGAGCGTCAACAGAAGGATCGCAGAGCAAGCCCTATCAGCAGCATCACCTCCAGGAGCTGCAGCCGTTAGTTTTCCGAAGAAACCCGCCGGGAAGAGGATGGGGACGGGGAACGAGGTGGCGGCGTATTTGGACCGGGAAAATCTACGTCGAGGTGAAGGTGAGCGAATGTACTGGGCAGTGGTCGTAGTGGTCGGGTCGTAATCAGCTGAGCCATCACGCCGTGGTAGTTCCTGGTCATAGAGATGGGCTGGTGAGTGGAGGTTCGCGAAGCTTGAGTTTGCCCGATACGGTGAAGTCCACGTGCTTCGGCAATGACGGGAAATGTGTCCCACTCGTTCACATCGAAAGCAAACTGGCATGTCGTCAGGCGTCCTCCACGCATTTGGGTCACGGTTACGAGGCGAAGGGCGGTGATAATGGTGTAGATGGCTGGAAGTTGATGAACTGACAGCGTCGGGATGATGCACAGAACAGACCGTGTGAATACCCGCATGGGCTAGTTCTTGGTGAACAACGGTTTGTATTAGCGATATGGTCGGCAAAGGATCACTCGGTGCTAGTGCTCTCAAGGGTGCGGGTGATATGGCCTCGATTTCGCGGCGTACAAATCTCGTGATGTCACTGGAGTGTGAATTAGGCTGGGTCACTAAAGGGAGATCCTTGCAAGTTGACGTTGGCAGCAGTGTTGGGAAGGCGCGTAAAGTGGTGGGAAATTCGATGGATTTTAGCCTCTTGAAAGCGTTGGCATCCCAAGATGACATTTTGCACGGTCGAACAGCCTTTGCACAAAAGAAGGTTAAATGCATCGTCTGCGATTCCCTCGAGCACGTGCGCTACCTTGTCGGCTTCAGCCATGGTTCAGTCAACTTTACGGCAAAGGGTCAGCACATCTTGTATATACGCCAGGTAAGACTCCGTGGACGTCTGGACACGTACGCCAGGTTCTTTCCTAGCGGCCTGCTCGCAGCTGGCAGATTGACCAAACAACTCGAGTAACTTGGTCTTTCATACGTCCCAGCTCATGATCGCGTCCACATTGTTATTAAACCATGCTTTGGCCGTTCCTTGCAAATAAAAGATGGTGTTTGCCAGCATCAAGGTTGGGTCCCACCTGTGGTTTTCGCTGACGAGCTCGTAGAGTTTAAGCCACTCATCCACGTCCTCGCCCTCCGTTCCCGAAAAGTTGCCGGGATCGCGGGTTGGAGCGGCCACGAGAAAAACAGGAGAGGTCGGCGCCGTTGAGGCATTGGGTGCGGCAGTTGACGAAGCATCGCTGCCGGTGGACATGTTGGAAGCAACGAGTAGGCGTCCGCTGCGTAACTCCGTCGTGCGTTGTAGCCCAGCACCTTCCACCAAAATATTACGTGAAGGCGCATGGGGAACTAGGCGTTTGAAGATATATATACACAGTGCCAACGCGCAAGCCAAGATGGAGAACACGAGCTGTGCCTACACCAAAATCACGTCGTCTTTCTCGTCACCTATCTAACCGCTTTAGTGGGACACTGCCTCATAACAATATGTTCTAAGTCGAACACTAGTACCATTGCTGGCTCTAGAACTTAGGCCAGGAAGCTGCACACATCTTTTTTTTAATACCAAGTGTGGAACGCTTTATGAACCCGTGCTGTCGTATACTGTCGTCATGGCTTGGCGTAACCTAGACAAGACCATGCACAGAATAGATATTTGTAGCATATTCAATGAGCGCTCGCGCTAGGGAGTTTTTGTTCTCTTGCTCTTCGAGCGCGTTGATGATGATGCCTAGCGAGGAGCACCTTTGCAGTCCGGGCTGTCATATGCTGTTGTCATTTGACGTAACGCAAGCAGAACCACGTCAAAAAAAGAAAAAAGAGGAGCAAGTGACAAGCCAAAAAGACACTAAAAGAAATAAAAAATAAATAAAAGCAAAGAAAAAATAAAGACATGACAATCTGAAAAAAAAACAAAAAGATACGAGGGAACAAAGAGAAAAACAAAAAAAAGGCTCTCTCACTCCGCACTTACTTAAGGCTTGGCGCCAATAGCGCGTAGCTGCCTTGTGTTGAGAAGCAGCTACCTCTTAAGATATAATTATGGTGGAATAAAATACCTCTTGAGATATACTATAAGCAATGCCTTTTAGGATATAATTCAGCCCACTAAGATCTAGTTGAAGGCTTACTGTATACACAGCCTATATCTCGGCCCTTGAACACGTCACCCAGAGAAGCTCATAACCCACTGCGATATTATCTCTTTCTACAGATCGAGCAGGCGCTAGTCGACCTGACGGGACAGCATGCGGGCGTCGACGACTACGTGCAGATTCCGGTGGCGTGGTTGCAACACTCGAGCCAGTGGAACTGGACGAGGTTTCTGCGCACCGCCTTCCACGGCATCACCACCGTCGGAAGCCGCACCATAGTGCTGATCAAGGGTGGCTCCTTCCAGCGTCGCTTCAAGCAGATCGTCGACAAGTACGGCTCGGCCAGCCTGCACAATTACCTTGCACTAAGGTGAAGATTAAAAAAAAATCGCAGCATATCCTTTGAGTGAATGATGATGAGTGTGGCGAAGCGGACATCCATTCATTCGTCCGTCCGTGCGTCTCTCCGTCCGTGTGCCCATCCCTCCGTTCGTGTGCCCATGCGTCCGTCTACCCGTCCATCTGTCTGTCCGTCCGACCGATCGTCTGTCTGTGCATCCATCCGTCCATCCAATGATTACTATCTTGCATTTCTATCTTGCATCCAAGTACCGCTCTCTTGCATTTTGAGACGAGAAATGGTCATCTATTGAACTGTTCGGGAGATAGTGCCGGTTGCGCATGACGCGTGACGAGGTTAGACTAAGAATAGCTTCGCCCGTAAATATATACCAGAAAACAGGAGAATTGTATTCAACGTTTTAACAGCGCAGCTTATTACAGTCGATGCAGCTCCTTGGGGATCATCATGCGCGCCTTCTAGTAAAGTTGCGAGAGTGAAGCCTCACAAGAAGGCGAGCGTGGGTGAAGCTAAGAGGGCGAGAGAGAAGCCTAGTGCAGAGAGTTGAGCCTCATAGAGAAAGGGTAGCGACGTGGAGAGGGTGAAGCTTGGCAGATAGGAGAAGAGCAGAGGCGAAGCTGCGGCGGAAGCGAAGTGGATGGTGTGGAGAGAAGGAGAGAGCAGCAGTGCATCGCTTCTGTAGTCTCCTCCTCTCCACAACGCATTCTTTTTGAAATGCTCACCTCGCGTCACCTTGTTTGAGCCGATAAAGACCATGCCTAGCATTGTAATACTACCAACTCGCGACGTTAATGCAATGAAGCTGAGTGATTTTTTTATTTCTTATTTGAATTACGATAAAAAAAATTAAAGTTCAGATGTTTCACTGCCTATGTATGGCATTGTCAATACAAAATTGGTATTTAATGAGATACTCCATGCTGTATTCATCCGGTATGTACACATCAAAGATAAATCCAGAGGCAACATCCTCTATGTATTATCTTCTTTTCATATTTATTGTCATTTGACTACTGACAATGCCACTCGCATAAGTGGCGAAACATTTACATTATGGTATTTTTATTATTACGTGAAGTAAGAGATAAAAACCTTGAATAACGTGAGATGCTGCTTAAACAATATGCCATTTTTTTAGATTACTTGAGAACCAAACGTAGAACTGAGGTGAAGATTAAAAAAATCGCAGCATATCCTTTGAGTGAATGATGATGAGTGTGGCGACGCGACCATCCGTTCATCCATCTGTCCTCTAAACGACTATAAACGACTGGAACAAACTAACCAACACCGAAGTTTTACAGCCATTCTTAACATTGTTTTCTTCCAGCCTCGATAACAGTGTTTAATATAGCATGCCAATTAAGCTCTCTCCCCATAAACATTCATTTTTTTGCATATTTAGGTTGCTTTGTGCGTACTTTTGTTTCTGTGTGTTTTTATCTTCCCGTTTTGAAAATTTGTTTGTCTGCATATTGAGCATTAATGTAATTCATGTAACCCACTCTGCGAAAATCCCTAGTAGGAATTGCAGTATTCATAAATAAATAAATAAAATAAGAAAAATGGCAAGAATAGCGACACGATCTGTGGGTCCAGACATTAAGCAGCAAGATAAAAAATCACTGTGTGGAAACCAAGTTATCTGTGACTGTGGTGACGTAAACATTACATTAATTAAATTGTGAGATTTGGTGCGACATTTAGCCGACAGATTATAATTGCCTGGCGTGCCGATGACAAGGGGGGGGCAGCAGGTTTGGTTTTGACAGTATGTAATCATTTAATGGGTACTTAAAGCAAAGCTAGCGCACTGTTGTGACTTATATGCACACACCCTATTTTCGTATTTTCGTATTTACAGGTTCGAGGTTTGCATCACGTACTTCGTTCGAACAAGGTTGAAGCAGTTGCCTGTAAAGCGTGCTCTGCCCTATGAATTGTGTGCTGCAGGTGAAGCATAAACGTAGAAAGGAACGTGCGGAGAAGCATAGCCAGATATGGATTGGGAGAGGCTAAAGAGGAGACCATTTATTTATTTATTTGTTTTATTTATTTATTGCAAACTATTTGCCACGTTTTGGTGTTCATATTTTCTGTAAACCTCTATATGATTCAGCTGCCTTTCCTGCAATAATAATATTATTCCTGTAAAAGTTGTTAATACACGTGTGCTAATACATCCCATATTAAAAAAAGGTGCAGTAAAAAATCATCATCATAATCACCTTCCTCCGAGCTCTTATTCACTTCTACAGAAGGAGTGAGTCCACGTGTTTGAGCGCCATGGGAACGCTTGTGTTTCGACAAGTTAGGGCACTTACGAATTACTGATGAAATACCACAAAGACGAAGGCCGTCGTGGAAGCAAGAAAAATATGCTTGATACGGTAGACATGCAAGTTAGGTGCTAAATATATTTGCTAATTGCCAAATTATAAATAATCGCAATGGCTTAGCGAGTACGAAAAATGGGCAACGTTTTCATCGATTAGCGCGCCCGTGATATGCCTCTCCGCATCTAGAACTTAAGTTGCACGAAAAACAGCTCCTGAGATATAATTACTCACGAGTCGCCTTATCAGTATACGGTGTCACTCCAGCGAAAACACACACGGTGGGTATCCGAGCGCTGCTGCATACTCGTAATACTTCCCTAGGCAAAAACGCGCACACATTATGTACACTAGCCTAGGCAGTGTGCAATTGCTCTTGCAGCTGTACCGCCCGACCAACCTTTCCTTACACGGTACCCAAAAGCGTTCTTCCCTCAATGTATTAATACAAACTTATATCAGGAGTTTTTTTAATTATGTGTAGAACACTGATGGTGCAAAATGCTACACGTCTTGTACTGTGAAACATCAGTACACGCTAATTAACTCCAGGTGTTCTAAGTTATTCGAAGCCGTCTACTACAGCCTTTCACATAGCCTGGGTCGCTTCTGTAAGTTAAACCCCACAAAATAACAAAGCAAGATGGCCTACTCGCCATTATACCGATGCGTATAAGACCCGGGCCTGATACGGGCCTTGCTCAAACCCGAGCCCGAAGCCCGACCCCAGCCCGATTCAACAATCTCTTACCCGGCCCGAGCTTTGGAGCCAGCGCGGGCCCGTGCAGTGCTCTAATCTAAATTAGATAAATATGCAGGGAAGTAAGCAAGCGTGCGTGTTGTTATTGCTGTTGTTGTTGTTGTTGTTGTTGTTGTTGTTGTTGTTGTTGTTGTTGTTGTTGTTGTTGTTAAGAAGTGCGGCACCCAGGCACTGGCGCGAGCCCAGCTAGCGTGAAGCAGAGAAGGACGGAGGAGAATAAGAACAACTAGCCCAGCAAACGGGTGTTGTGTCTTATTTCTCCACTACAGTATGTATGTAAGTATGTCGAGACAGAAACACGAGTGTCAGAATCGGCAAAACGCTAAACAAAGAAGGTGAAAAGCAAGACTTCATCGGAGTAGGCATTCATCGCGGCGCAGGATGTACGTGCGGTACTCCCCGTTCCTGGACTGGAAGAAGTACCGGGCGCTGGTGGACGTGGCCACCGCACGTTTACCGGGCTGGGAGGACATCGACCCGCCTGAGCATGGGGCCGAGCTGCGCTGCCTGCGATTCCTGTATCGCCTGGTGGCCGAGCCATTCGCTTACATGATTTGGAACGTCAACATTAGGTAACGACGGAAATAACTCGGAGTCTTTTAGATGTTAAATAGCACATGGCGGAGTTCCATCCAGTAGTGTGCGGCGTGACCACCCTCACTGTGCGCGTGCAACAGCTGGCCCAAGCACTGTCCGAACGTGCTCAGGTGCTAGCGCGTTTCGGCATGTCTTAAGGGGCTGGGTGAGACGCTGCTGGCTTCTCCCCCTTTCCCTCTCTCATCAATCACGTGATAGCGCCGGGGATTGAGATTCCGCAGACGTGCAATGAACCCACGTGCTCCCGCGTGGGTTCATCGCAACAGGAGCTCGGGGCGAGTAACGGCAACAGAAACAACAGTGGATTCATGTTGTGCTCCGTAGAGTTTCCTATGGTTAATGAGAGGAGACTCTGGCACTGCGATTGTTCAGCGACCATAGGAATTATGGGTAACACTCGGATTTGCGTCTTCGTGCTTGCGGGCTTCAGGCGCACATGTTGCTTTGTTTATCGTTGTGTTTTGGTTTCGTTTTCAATGAAAGAACGGATGGTTATAAACTTCGTGAGCCGACTTGGAATGGTGAGCATAAAGAGAGAGAGAGAGAGAGTGAATAAATTGATAGAAAGGCAGAGAGGTCAATCAGAATTGGATTCGCTCGCAGGATTTCAAGCTGGACGGTTGTGCCCTCGCGATCTCCGACGCCAGCGTAGCTCCCGCCGACTGGTTCGCCCTCCGCGGTCTCCTGACGCCGTGCAGCTCTCGCATTAAGGCACCCCGCCCTGGGACTGCTTCGACCGGATCCCCACTTTCCTATCTCTTTCTTTTTTCCCTCGCTTGCCTGTCTACTTCTCCGTCTATTTTTCTTCTATTCTTTTTATCCCTCCTTCTCCCCACCCCTATAAGGCACTGCGCCGTGTCGCCTGAAGGCAGACAGAAATTAGGTGCCTTTTTCCTCTTTCTTCTAACCACTACCACCAACCAGAATTGTAGCATACCGTTCGCATAAAACGTTAAAGTTCTGAAGCTCAGCCTGTGGAATATTTCCCGGGTCTAGCGAAGCGCAACTGCTGAATACTTCCTGATTGTCGTTTTGTGACAAAGCAAGTTTAAGCCACGCGTAGCCAACTGGACTCGAAAGTACAAAAGTTGGAGAAATCCGTGTAATACGCACCATTCTCATGCTCGCTGAAGCTCCGTGAGTTGCAGTTCGCATGGTCACCAGCGCCGGTGTTTTCTCTAGAGTATTTGTAGGAAACTCTATGGCGAGCTCCACTTGCAAGGATGCGTTAACATCGCGCAAGGTGTCCCTGACGAACCCATGCGCGTCTTCGCATTCTACTCAGCGTTCCTTTTAGTGAGAGACGGTGCAAGTTTTGCCACCACGAGCTGTGGTTGCTCGTGCGCACGAACTTATCTCGTGAATGGGGCGCTTTATCTCATTTGTCGATTCCACCGCAAGTTTGCTTCCAAGTTACAGCGCAAAAGAGAACGCGAAGGTCTCTTCGCCGGCGGTCGCGGCCACGTTTGCGAAAGGAGCGTGCTGCGCATACGCGAAGTAAGAATTGTGGCAGTTCGTGCTCGTCCTAAGTATACACTTATGCGTTTGTATCATGCGTCTTAATTTGTGCTTGACCAGCGCGCTTTAAGTGCCAAGCTTCGAGAGTTGTTAGTTTCTGCTCGTCTCGTGTACGCTCATTTTGTGCGTGCTTTCAGCTCCAGGTGCGCTTAATGTATTAAGCTGCTTGTCGGGTCTTCGCGTGACGTAACAATTTGTTGCTGTGGCGTTCATTCCTTCGCCCTTGCGGCGAAGCAATGCACAATAAATGCCCAACTGTCTCTTTGAAGAAACGTTTCACTTTAGTGTTATACCGATTCCTAGACAGAGGGATCAGTTTATGAAACTTTTTGTTCGTCTAGTGTGTACATGCTTACTGTACATGCTTACTGTAGATGATTTTTAGGGTCATTTAAAGCTAACCCTTCTTCGACAACCACTAAGTCAGTGGATGAGGTTATAGCTCTTTTTAGACAACATTCCAAGAGACTTGTTTTTGCGCATGAGCTCTTGGTGTTTTATAATTTCTAGGACTGAGTCTTACTGCCTTGTAGATAACTATATTGTCCGCGTTCATGCAAGATACCTTTAGGTTTAATGCGTCGCATTCAAAGCTTGTCAAGTGAGCTGTTATTTTCATGCGCATGGAGGGAGCTCTGGCGAAATCTTGGCTGCATTGAAAGTAGGAAAGTTTCTATAATCAGGTCAGGTCGCCGAGTTCAGCTGGCTACACTGGTTATGTCGTCATTGTAGTGTCAGAAACATTGTAGAAACGCTGTCAGAAACGTTGTAGTGTCAGAAACGAGGTCGTATGTCGCCTGCTCGGTTGGTGTGGTGTAAAAGATCCCACTTTGTTGTGGTAGGGTATACGTCTACTGGCTGGTGCGTAAACGACAGAGTTGGGGAGCATGAACTTTCTGTGAAAAATAAACTTTCAGCACACTTGCCTTGTGTATTGTGGTTCCTGCAAGTGTGAGCCTAGGTTTTACAGTGTATCCGTTCTTAGAGTTATGATACCTTGGCACATGAAATTATTGAAACATATTGCCATAAAAAGAAGGGAGAAACGTGTATTAGTGATACATCTGTTGCTCTGCATTGTGGTGAATTTATTTTTTTCTCTTTATTCATTTAGTAGCCTATTGTCATTGTTTTTGTTGTTTGTCAATCTTGTTGCCTGTTTTCCGACGAGCATGTGAGGTGATGTGCGCGCGCATGGTTGCTATGGTTATACATGTCGCTGATGTTCCGAGATTATAGCAGGTTGCGAGTGTCGCCCTTTCTGTTTTGTCCTCAATTTTCTTCATTAGATGGTGTACGTCCTTTTGTGTTTCAGTAAGGAATATCAGTCACGTGTGTTTATATAATTTCCTATATGATGCACTGAAAGATGATATATATGCACTTCTGTGAAGATACTCAATTGAAAATGTCAGTATTCGTGAATACAAAAATGAATGCAGTCGCTTGTCGGAGCACATTTATCACGCATGCACAAATCGCACTACCAATGTGACCATTATGACGGAGAATCACTATAATTCCAATAGATTACATATAGGACTGTGGAACGACTGCATAAATTCTTTTCGCTATTTTGCACCGCAGGAGCCTGCATCACTTGGAAAGCGAGATTGGCACCCTTACAAACCGCGTGGTTGACGAAGTTCTGACTTTAGTCACGACGCTGAATGTGACGCAGCAGCTGACGGACCACTTCAGACATGTCGTGACCGGATTCAAGCATCAGGTGTGTGTCTGAGTTGTTGTGTTTTCTTCGGACGCTCTACCTGATGACCAGACACTGAATCCAGTGCATTTCACCGTTGTGCACTTTAGTGGAGTAAGGTTTTTTTGTTTTCCGCCCGGTGGCACAGCTGCGAGAGTCGAGAGGTACCGCTGCCAAAAGGAAATGCTATTTCAGGTTCGAATTGAGGTAGCTTTGCCGCACAAAACGTGGTTAGATGAATACACTTTAGTGCATTTAATCAGTACAGTTGTTATACGGTGCCTGGCTGCTGTCCCGAAAGAAGCAGGCTCGACCCCATCTGTGGTGGTCAGATTTAGTTGGGGGTGAAATGCAAGATTTGCGCGTATTTTTTAATGTTAAAGAACACCAGACGCTCGATATTTCCGGAGCCGTTCACTGCTGCGCGTCTTACAATGATATCTTAGTTTTGGGTCGTAAAATCTCAATGTTATCAATTTCGAGAGCCTGTGTCACCGAGCGCTACAGCAAGTCAACTTCACGCTATGCATTCTCTCCCGCAGTTGCTGGTACCAGCGTGGATGCGCAAGCCGAGCCTGCGCATGAAGTTCAGCGAGTTAGTGTTCTCCGACGCCGAAACGTCACCCATCGTATCGTGGAACGGCGTCCTCGGGGCAACGTGGCGCAACGCGCAGCGCAGGCTGGTCGACAGGGGCTTCGAGACCTTCTGGCATGGACCTGCGCTGAATGACGAGCCGTGGCTCGACGAAGACGAAGGATACCTAGCGGTGCCACCCGGGTCCGTTGATAAAGACCTCACCGGGGACGCCTTCTACGCGCACTATCTGCCGAGATTAGGGCTCAATATGGCCAGGGTTGTGGTGGGATACTTCTTCAGGGTGGCCTCACGGCTCAAGCGCAGGTGAGGGGAAAAGAAACAAGGCATGAACTGCGCGATTAGGATTCTACTTTGTTTAAAACAGCGGAGCTATTCTATGGCTATGCCGGACGACAGATGGGTGTCCGCATAGATTCCCTGGAACACCCGTAGATGGCGTGACTGCTTCGGTTGTGGACGAAGCGGTAGCCATGCAGTGAAACGGGAAGAAAGGTTCGAACGTGAATAGGGTTTAAAGGGGTCCGGAAACGGCCGCTTTACAACGACAATACGGCATCATCGGCAGCCACACGCGCTAACTATATATTCAGCCCAAGAGGACCTGCATAGATGTTTTGCCCATTGATAAACAGGGAACTCTACGGCATATCGAGCGCGCGCAAAAGGCGCTCATCAGCGTCTGCCATACGCGATCGGCGTCCCACAAGAACGCTGCTTATGATGACGTCACCTAAAGAGTTCAAGTTAGCGCCGATTGCGTATAGCAATGACGCTGATGGGGGTCCCAATTGCACGCACTCACAAGTACCGAAGTGATACGCCTTCCTCGATAGGCAAAGCATTACTTATGATGACGTCACCTAGTTAGTGCGTGTGGACGCCGGTGGTTTCGCATTGTGTTTTAAGAGCTAGCGTTTCACAACCCTTTTAAAGTCACTGTAGCAGAGGTGTATGTGTTAGGGGCTTCCACCTGTCTCTTCACGTGCATCTATACTCTACAAATACCATATTTACAGAAATCCCCCCATAATATTGCAAAATATCACAAAAAATCACGAAGGAAACACAACAGAACCACACCTCCAATGTTTCGCTTCATTTCACACTCATGGGAACTCCGATATTTTAGGGGGACGAAGACTTGTTCTGAGCGCAGTCACGTCGAATTGGGGATGCCGTAAGTGGTGTCGCGTAACACTGTACCTGAAAAAAAAGTCATTCTTGAACAAGGTGTGCCTCTGAAGCGAGCGTTTTAAGTAATGATCTTGTCCTCTTGAAGACAACTGTCTTGCTTGAGCGCATGCTTGTGTAAGTTGTTGCTGCCTAGAATAAGAAGAAACCACTTCGCGAGAATTTGGATCCACCGACAGAGTGTGTTCGAAAACATTAATTTTTTCAAGTCACTATCTTCTTTTGAACTTTTGGGATGTGCCTAAAACTGGCACTTGAAACTGTGTTGAGCTGGGGACGGCAAACATAATTCATCTGAGATTCTCAGAAAGCAGAATATATGGTGAAGCCATTTGCTAAAGCTATACTGTCACCGAACGATATTGAGGCTGGATTTAGTTTCAAACTTTAGACTACTTGTTTTGCTATGGAGCTTCTTGGGAAGCCCTCGTGGGTGTACTTTTGTAACCCCAACTATTTCCAAGGTATGGGCGTTTTCAGTTTTACTATTCCTGTATAATCACCATTTCATCCTGACTTTTCGTGCTCCGATAAAACTGATACGTTACCAGAGATTCATCATGGTAGCTTAACGACTAATATGTTAACGTAGTTTTCAGTGCCAGTACTGCGACCACAATGCCAAAACAGTCAATGCACTTGTGTGTTTAGGTGCACGTGACATGTGTCCATACCTAGAGCAATCATCGCATGACCTCATCATCCGAGTCAATTGACTGTCGCGAACACGAAGACTTCTCGGATTTCGAAACAATGAGTGGAGTCACCGGGATTTGTCTCATGCATTAAGCGCTCTCAATCTTTTCTCAATCTCAACGAGCCTGCTCGAGGCTACGCAGCTAGTTGTGGTATGATGGAAAAAAGTTATTTAGGTCCTTGTAACGACCTTCAGCACGTGGTCGAAAGATGATGACTCTCTCTCTCTCATTGCGATTCTTGCGCGTGCTATTGTCCCTACTGTGTAAACTTATCACACTATAGGGAGCTTGCACGAACGGCGATGACGATATGCACTACGGGTAGGCAGCCATTTTCTTGTCAGAGGTGTCCTGTGAGTGCAGCAGCGCAGTAAGTTCGCGAGCGCTGGCGTAGCTTGCAGGTGTGATTGAGTGCGAGTACAACGCAAATTTAACTCCAAGGAGTGTCGTTCACAATGTCATCATCACTCGTGGACTGCACTGCAACGCTGTATCAAAGAGGCCTCGTGCGGTACGAAGTAGAGGCGACAATTTGCTGAGTGTGTCCATTCACGCTTCGTGCAGGTGACTGTGTAAATGACGTGGACTTGAGGACGCGCGTTCACAGCTCCGATAGTTTCTTTTCCTCAAGACGAGTTTTATCACGCGAAAGCAGCTGTAGTCGAAAAAGGTCTTCGAGGGCCACAACTTTGTGACGAGTGACTGGGTGTGGTAGCCGTGAGTGATGAAAGTCGCCGCCGACACCGTGATCATTGTCACTCAAGTAAGACGTCTTAAACAGAGGAGCGGTATTCTCATGCACGTATGCCATACTCCACGTAGAATAGCAGCTCAGTGAGAGGTGAACAGGCTTCGCCGTTCCCGGCCATGCATGTACTGTGCGCGGCAAGGACCTTGCCGTCACTCTTGCCCTTGAACAAGACGTTGACGGGGGGCTTGTTAACGCACCGGGAGGTATTAACCTGGGCAGAAACAAACGTTAGTATCTACGGCAAAGTTTAATAATAGTTAGCGCGCCTTACTTGAGTGACGACAATGATGGTGTCGGTGGTGACATTCTCCACCCTACGCTCCCACACACACCCACTCGTCACGAAGTTGTGGCCCTCGAGGGCGCCTTTCTCGACTTCAACTGCTTCCGAGTAATCAAACACGTCCTCTTAACGAGAGATTTGTGAATATAAAAGCTGTCGACGCTTGTCCACAAGCCCACGTAACACGCGGGCAACTGTTGTCCGCGTGAAGCGGGAATTGCTCCACTCAACAAGTTCTCGTCTCTTATTCGTACCGTTCGATGTATGCTTGGCACAGCGTTGCGGTGTAGTCTTCTAGTGACGCCGACATCATGCACGACTCTCCTCGGAAATAAATTGGCGTCAGGCTATCACCTGCATGCTACGCCAACGCTCGCAACCACGACTGCACTGCTGCACTCCCCGACCACCCCTGACAAAAAATAGCTGTCCGCCCAGAGTGCATATATCGTCGCCGCCGTTCGTGGAAGCTCCTTATAGAGCAAAGCATCAGGATGTGGTGGTATTTCATGGAAAGAAACACACATTACCCAAACGCGACTGCTGATTTGTGTCAGTTGTCAGCCTATAGGAGCAGCTGTCCGCCATTTGTTTGTTGACCTACAGATGGCGTCTCGCCCACCGGAACGAGGCCCCATGTGCCTTCTCCGCAAAACGAAAAGACACTTGAAAATGGGGCGACTTCGCTTCGTTCGTAAACTACACGTGCTGTGCACCGGCAACAAAGTTTGGATGAGCTTTACACAACACCGTCTTCTGTTCGCAAATGTGCGTTTTTCACCAATCCCGAAGAGCTCCTGAGGACTCGTTTAAACCACAAGTCGTCAAAATTATTCAGGAAGTAATCACGTGTTTTTGGTAATTTGGTTCATACTGTGCCTAATGTAGTGAGGCAACGAAAAGCGAAAAGAAGAGGTGCGCAAAAAAGAGTGGATCTGATGACGCTCGCAGCGGTGGCTACATGCAGTCGCTACGTTGCCAGAGCCGATAGTTATAGCACGAGAACAGAACGACGACACAGGCAAGAAGGACACGAAGTACACCAAGGACACGAGCGCTCGTGTCTTTCGTGTCCTTCTCGTCTGTGTCGTCATTCTATTCTCACGCTATAACTATCGTCATGTTATATCAACTAGCCCAAGCTACCACACTTCTAAATTGCCAGAGCATTCGCTTTCATTGCTGTAGTTTACGGGGCTGATTCTCAGTGCCGACCGAAAACCGACCGGCTTTCCTCCAAAGGTAGAGGAGTGGACCAGCTTGACGCTTGGTTGTTCTTAAATATTAATCTCGAATGATGTGTCGTAAGGTTCTGTAAGTGTTCCAGGGTGCACCTTACCTAACCACAGCCTTGGCGATATAGTCGAGTAGCCACCGCTGCTGTGTAAGGCAGATAACTGCTACCGTAACGTACGTACAGGTAAATAGGTACAAGCAGACTAGTGGCCTGATGCCCGTGGGGACGAAGTGCATAGTCACTTGGGAGGGTACTTTCACTATGAAAAATAGACGGAATGGGACCGCCATACCTAAAACTTGAGTCATCCACTGTTTTTTTTGCCAGGCTTCATTTGTGAAAATAATTTTGAAAACATTAAAAAGTGATTCGTAAAAGAAAGAGCAGGAAATGAGAATTGCAGCTTGATGAAGTATGTTGTTGAGTTAATTGGCTGAAGCTGTTAATACGTTCAGTACCCGCTAACGAAAATCCTCTTCTTTTCTTTATCTTGGGCTGCGTCATTACTTTTAGGACATTTTAATCGAGACTTGCCAACACGGTGTTTCTAAGTCGTATTGTGGTTTCGGAACGTAAAAAAAAAGACTCCAGAATTTTTATTCTATTGCAACGTTTGCATGCGGCTAATCGATTTGTGCCCAGGTATCCCGCGGCACACCTGAGGGTGGAACTGCTCGCCGATTGCCTGAGGAGACAGTTTTACGGCGACAAGCACGTCAGTGAACTGTCCACGCACCGCGACGCTATCGACGTGCTCGCTCTGCGCTCCGTGCTCCACGCCTTCCGCAAGCGGTTCCTGTCGTCGAACAACGGAAAGTAAGTTCTATATATTCATTCGCTACAATGCTGAGCACTACAGTTCTCAGAAGCTTCAATTACTCCAGCCACAGTACGAGACTGGTTATGTCTCTCCTTGAAGAGTCGGGCCTTCTCCGCTGTGGGTGAAAGTAAGGCCTGGACATGTCACCTACCGCTGAGGTCCACCACCCTGTACCCTTGTTTATCGCCTACTGCTTTCAAATTTTTGTTAACCCACCCACCGTTCCGAGTGACTCGTTTGATATGCACGCCTCATGAACCAAATGAACAGCGACTGTATCAGTTACACCAGCGAACCATGGCTCGCGCAGTCTAGTGATGTATAAAAAAGTGAACAGGTGATGTCGTTCCACCTGGATATGCAAAAAAATGTCTGAGTAGGTGATCTAGGCGTCTCAAAAGTATCCAACTCCAGTGCAATTACTATAGAACACATGCGTTTTGGTTCCCTTTTATATGTGTGTTATAGCTGTTGCGACGGAGCGAGAACATCGGAATCGAATATATTAAATCCCTCTGCTCTCTCCTGAAAAAAAAAATTCCGATGCGAACATTACTCAGATACTTTACGCGACCAATACGACCACTCCTTGCGGAAAGGGCTGAACAGGTTTCGAAGCATTGTGTTCTCTTCG